>AWOL01S0017210.1:213697-263727 GCA_000715115.1 Nicotiana otophora
AAACCACAGAATTGGTGAATCGAGACATAACCCCGAACAAAATAACAAAAGAAGTGATCGAGGTCAAGGGTCTCGGGGGCTGATGAACAGAAGTAGGTCCGACAGGCCTGCCGGATCTAAGGAAACGCCTCGGTTATCGGAGTATAACTTCAGCATTGATGCATCCGCCATCGTGTGGGCTATCGGACGCATTGAAGACACTAAATGGCCTCGAGCCATGCAGACTGATCCTGCCCAGAGGAATACCAATCAAATGTGCGAATATCATGGCACCCATGACCACATAATAGAAGATTGCAGGCAACTAAGAGAGGAGGTAGCCCGGTTATTCAACAAAGGGCATCTTCGAGAACTTTTAAGCGATAGGGCGAAGAACCATTTTAAAAACAGGGATTTCGGCAAGCAAAACAAACAAGAAGAACCACAACACGTCATTCACATGATCATCGGCGGCGCCGATAGCCCTCAAGGACCGGTGCTTAAACGCACTAAGACATCGATTGTGAGAGAAAAGCGATCTCGAACTTAGGATTACGCACCCATAGGAACTTTTTCCTTCAACAATGCAGATGCAGAATGAGTCATACAACCTCATAACGATGCACTGGTAATATCCGTACTTATGACTAAAACTAAATTTAAGCATGTGTTAATTTATCCAGGTAGCTCGGTCAACATCATTTAATTGAAGGTCGTAAAGCAGCTCGGTCTACAGGACCAGGTCGGACCCGCAACCCTGGTTCTAAACGGATTTAATATGGCATGTGAAACCACCAAAGGCAAGATAATTCTACCGATAAACGTGGTCGGGACCATCCAGGAAACAATATTCCAGGTAATCGAAGGCGACATGAGGTACAACGCCCTTTTTGGAAGGCCATGGATCCACAACATAAGAGTTGTACCTTCGACCCTATATCAAGTCCTTAAATTCCCAACATCAAGGGGAGTCAAAACAGTGTACGGAGAACAACCGGCCGCAAGAGAAATGTTTGCCGTCGAGGAAGCAAATCCAATATCCTCGNGAAGCGAGTCCAATATCCTCACCTTCGCCAATGAAGGGATCAGGCATAAAAGGGGAACGACATGCCAAATAGCAATCACCGACATTAGCTTTAACCCGACCAGAAAATTAGAAGATCGATAAAGATGATGATCAAAGGATCCCTCGATCCTTCATGGTTCCCGATGATTCCGACGCTACCAAATCAAAGATTGGGGAATTGGAGCAAGCCACACTAATCGAGCATTGGCCCGAACAGAAGGTATACTTGGGAACAGGGTTGACCCCCGAACTCAGGAAAATACTTATTCAATTTCTTATCGATAACATAGATTGTTTTGCCTGGTCCCATTTAGATATAACAGTGATCCCACCGGATATAATAACGCATCGGCTAAGCTTAGACTCTAGGTTCAGACCGGTGAAGCAAAAGAGAAAACCCAGTCCGAGGTAAAGCACGTATTTTCATAAAGGACGAGGTAATCGAACTTCTCAAAATAGGGTCCATTCGGGAGGTAAAATATCCTGAATGGTTAGCCAATGTAGTTGTAGTGCCTAAAAAAGGAAACAAACTTAGAATGTGTGTAGATTATAAGGATTTGAACAAAGCATGACCCAAAGATTCCTTTCCGCTGCCAAACATCGATCGCATTATCGATGCCACGGCCGGCCACGAGATCCTTACTTTCCTCGATGCCTATTCCGGGTATAATCAAATCCAAATGAACCCGGAAGACGAGAAAAAGACTTCATTTGTCACCAAGTATGGAACATATTGTTATAATGTGATGCCCTTCGGGCTAAAAAATGCAGGAGCTACTTACCAACGCCTAGTAAATAAAATGTTCGAAGAACAAATAGGTAAATCAATGAAAGTTTATATTGATGACATGCTAGTTAAGTCCCTGCGCGCAAAGGACCATTTGACCCATTTGCAGGAAACATTCGAGATTTTAAGGAAATACAACATGAAGCTCAACCCCGAGAAATGTGCTTTCGGGGTCGGATCGGGCAAGTTCCTCGGCTTCATGGTGTCAAATCGGGGGATCGAGATTAACCCCGATAAAATCAAGGTCATCGAAGACATCGCCATCATGGACAGCGTAAAAGCCGTACAAAGGCTAACGGGACGGATTGCAGCCTTAGGCCGATTCATTTCGAGGTCGTCAGATCGAAGTCAAAAGTTTTTCTCTCTACTAAAAAAGAAGAACGATTTCACTTGGACCCCGGAATGCCAACAAGCATTAGAGGAATTAAAACTATATCTATGGAGCCCACCACTGTTTCATACTCCAAAAATGGACGAAAAACTTTGCTTGTACTTGGCAGTATCGGAAATTGCGGTAAGCGGTGTCCTAGTTCGAGAAGAGCAAGGTACGCTATTTCCCGTTTATTATGTAAGTCGAACCTTAGGAGAAGCGGAAACTAGATATCCGCACCTAGAAAAATTGGCACTTGCACTGATAAGCGCCTCTAGAAAGTTAAGACCGTACTTTCAATGTCACCCCATATGCGTATTGACTACTTACCCACTCTGTAATATTTTGCACAAGCCCGAACTATCAGGCCGATTGGCCAAGTGGGCCGTCGAACTCAGTGGGTACGATATTGAATATCAACCCCGTACGGCCATCAAGTCTCAAATTTTAGCGGACTTCATGGCCGATTTCATGCTGACCATCATACCCGAAGTTAAAAAAGAACTTTTATTGAAATCGGGTACGTCGTCGGGGGTATGGACCCTTTTTACGGACGGGGCTTCGAATGTGAAGGGGTCCGGGCTAGGCATCGTTTTAAAGCCACCCACGTGTAACACAATTAGGCAATCTATCAAAACTACTAGGTTGACTAACAACGAGGCCCGAATATGAGGCCATGATTGCAGGTCTCGAGCTTGATAAAAGCTTGGGAGCAGAAGTCATTGAAGCTAAGTATGACTCTTTGCTGGTGGTAAATCAAGTGAACAAAACCTTCGAAGTTCGAGAAGATATAATGCAAAGATATTTGGAGAAACTGCAGGTCACTTTACACCATTTCAAAGAATGGACTTTACAGCATGTTCCACGAGAGCAAAACAGTGAAGCCGATGCACTTGCAAATTTGGGATCATCGGTCGAGGAAGGCGAGATAAGCTCGGGGACTGTCGTTCAACTCTCGAGATTCGTGATCAAAGAAGGTCATGCCGAGATAAATTCTACAAGCTTAACCTAGGATTGGAGGAATAAGTATATTGAATACTTAAAGATTGGAAAGCTCTAGTCGGACCCTAAATATTCGAGGGCCCTACGAACCAAAGCTGCTTAATTCACATTGACTACAGACAGAATGTTATACCGAAGGGCATTCGATGGACCATGGGTAGTATGCTTAGGTCCAGGAGACACTGACTACGTCATACATTAGGTGCACTAACGTACTTGTGGAAATCACTCCGGTACCGATTCATTAGTCCAAAAAATAATCAGGGCGGGGTATTATTGGATCGAAGTGGACAAAGATGCAAAGGAGTTTGTTCAAAAATGTGACAAATGTCAAAGGTTTGAACCAATGCTCCATCAACCCGAAGAGCAACTTCACTCAGTCCTATCCTCATGGCCATTCATGAAATGGAGAATGGATATCGTCGGCCCCAGGCAAAGATAAGTTTATTTTATTTATGACTGACTATTTCTCTAAATAAGTTGAAGCACTGTCGTTCGTGAAAGTAAGAGAGAAAGAAGTTATAGACTTTATCTGGGATCATATCGTATGTCGATTCGGGATACTCACCGAAATAGTGTGTGACAATGGAAAATAGTTTGTCGCCAGCAAAGTGATGAAATTCTTCGAAGACCATAAAATAAAAAGGATATTATCAACACCGTATCACCCCAGTGGGAACGGACAGGCCGAATCAACGAACAAAACTATCATTCAAAACCTAAAGAAGAGGTTGAACGACGCTAAGGGAAAATGGAGAGAAATCCTACCCGAAGTTCTTTGGGCATATCGAACAACATCAAAATCTAGTACGGGGGCAACCTCATTCTCCTTAGCATATGGCTCTGAAGCCTTGATTCCAGTCAAATCCGGGGAACCCAATGCCAGGTTTCGATATACAATAGAAGAGTCAAATAACGAGGCTATGAACACTAGCCTTGAATTATCGAATGTAAAACGAGAAGCTGCTCTCGTCCAATTAGCCGCCCAAAAGCAGCGAATCGAAAGATACTATAATCAAAGAACCAAACTTCACCATTTTAAACCCGGGGACTTAGTGCTAAGGAAAGTCACCCTCAGTACCCGAAATCCAAACGAAGGAAAACTAGGACAGAACTGGGAGGGACCGTATCAGGTTCTTGAAAACGTTGGAAAAGAATCTTACAAGATCGGTATTATAAACAGCAAACAACTATCAAGCAATTGGAATGTGTCACACCTAAAACGATACTACTGCTAAGGTACGACCCTCCCATATTCGTTTACATTTCGAAACTAACCCCTGCAGGAGTCCGATCAGGAGCTAGGATGGATCCTTCAATACAAATCCCTAGGTATCAAAGCACGCATTGCACTCTTTTTCCCTTAGACCGGTTTTATCCCAAATGGGTTTTTCGGCAAGGTTTTTAATGAGGCAACCATTGATAGTGCTAAACTTAGAAACAATTCGACAGTATCCGAGGCCTTTTAACACTCGACCTCGAATACTGGGGGGTGGAGGGCATTAGCCCTCAAATATATCAAGTTCTGATGCAATAAAGTTATTGCATAACAACAGGGTTCCAATAGGAAAAGTTGTAAAAGCCAAATGGTCAAAACGAACCATGCTCATGTAGTTGGCCTGAGCCCTTACGCAAAACATGAACACATGTATAATGACTTGGAAAGAAAGTTTTCTTCTTTACCGATATCTTATATCCAAGAAACATTCCTCTATTTCGAGATCTATTATGCAAACAGGATTGAGATAAATCTCCGAGTTCGAGTAAGCACTCACTCGACTATTACGCCTACGGGCTATATTATTTTGAGTTCAAAACATTCACTCGACTAATAAACCTACGGGCTACTCTTATTCTGAGTTTGAGCAAGTACTCACTCGACCATTACGCCTATGGGCTACATTACTTCGAGTTCGAATCATTCACTCGACTACTAAGCCTACGGGCTACTTTTATTTCGAGTTCGAGCAAGCACTCACTCGACTATTATGCCTACGGGCTATATTATTTCGAGTTCGAAACATTCACTCGACTAATAAGTCTATGGGCTACTCTTATTCCGAGTTCGAGCAGGCACTCACTCGACCATTACGCCTATGGGCTACATTACTTCGAGTTCGAATCATTCACTCGACTACTAAGCCTACGGGCTACTTTTATTTCAAGTTCGAGTAAGCACTCATTCGACCATTATGCCTATGGTCTATATTATTTTGAGTTCGATTACGTGACTCGACTAATAAGCCTACGGGCTACTCTTATTCCGAGTTCTAGCAAGCACTCACTCGACCATTATGCCTACGGGCTACATTACTTCGAGTTTGAATCATTCACTTGACTACTAAGCCTACGGGCTATATTACTTCGAGTTCAAAACAATCACTCGACCATTGCACCTATGGGCTATATTACTTCGAGTCCGAAACTATCACTCGACTATTACGCCTACGGGCTACATCATCTCAAGTTTGAGCAATCACTCAACTCGACTACTAAGCCTATGAGCTACCTTATTTCAAGTTTGATTAAGCGCTCACTCGGTTATAAAGGCTACGAAGTCTAAATTCAATCAAATTGCCTAAACCCTTATGAAAATATTCATAAGGCATGAATAATATCTTCACAAGGCAAAAAACAAAACAGAAACAAGTTGGTAAAAGAAAAAGATATTAATATATATATACAAGATTGTTTACATGAATGATTGCAACATAGAAACTAAGGGCTAAGTTTCTTGATTATCTTCGGGACCAGTATCTTCTCCACCAGGCTCTCCTACCCCCCTCTCCCCCCCCCCCCCCNTCATCGAAAGCCAAGGCTTCAGCATCGGCTTCGAGTTCTTTAGCCCTTTTTATCTCTTCAGCGAGATCGAAACCTCGAGCATGGATCTCTTCGAGGGTCTCCCTCCGAGATCGGCACTTAGTAAGTTTAGTGACCCAATGTGCTCGAGTATCGGCGGTCTCGGCTGCCTCTCTTGCTTGGACCTGGGCAGCTTCAGCATCGGCCTGATAGACGGCTAGGAGTGCATCTGCATCGGCCTTTGTCTTTTCGGCGTCAGATTCGGCCTTGGCAAGTTCAGAGGCCAACCGAGCCTCGAGCTCCTCTATTCTTTTTGCTTGAACCGAGCCCTTCTCCTTCACTTTTTGAAGTTGGTTTTCGGCCGATGATAATTGGGCTCGAGCAACTTCTTTCTCTGCAGCAAAGCGATCGATACCTTCTTTCCACTTCAAAGACTCCGCTTTTATCACATCGACTTCCTCACGGAGCTTTTCGATCATCTCAATTTTCTGCTGCAGCTGTGAGACCAAACAATTAGCCATTATTCCGGTATCGAGCCCATAGGCTTTTAAAAGTATTATTACCTGCTCTGACAGATCGGTCTGATCTTGGTGAGCCTTGGCTAACTCAGCTCGAAGGTCTTTTATTTCCTATCCCCTTTGCCCTAAGAGGAGTTTTAGGGAGTTCCTCTCCTCCGTAACCAGTTGAAGGTCGGCCTCGTATTGACGCAGCTCGGTTCGGGACCGAGAACATGCTTCTCGATGAACTGCCGCGGACTGCAAAGAAAGAAGAAACAAAGTTAGAAAAGAAAAGCAAACATAAAGGTAATACCAACAAAATAATGTAAGGCTTACCTGATTCAAAGCCTGCTGCACCCCATGAAAAAGATCCGATGCATCACTAGTACCGACAACGTCCTCAACACCGGTAAACAGGTCACGAAAAGGATCCTCTCCATCATGGGGCATGTCTAGTTCGAGGTCCCGTAAAGCTTGGGCTTCCCGAATCTCCCCTGCAGAAAAAGCAGGGAAGATGGGCGAGTCTTCGATTGCTACTGCCCCAAGTGAATCACTTGGATCATTTTCTTCGGTTCGAAGAGATTCGAGGAGAGCTCCTTCAGACATATTTCCCATCTGTTGGCTTCGATGGGAAGCATCTTTGATCTCCAACAGCTTGGGGACTCCGCCCGAATCTTTCTTCGATATTTCCTCAGTCCGAGGCAGAGCTTTATGAACCACCATCGATCCAGCTGCCTGTGGAATGTCAGTGGTCTTTTTCGTTCGGGCCGCCAGTGCGGACCCATCATTTTCTTCTTCTTCTTCTTCTTCTTCTTCTTCTTCTTCTTCTTCTTCTTCATCCTCATCCCTTAGACGCAGAATTGATTCTACGGTCAAAGGAATGGTATTCTTGTTCGGCTTACGAGCCGTCCTCTTCTTCGATTTTAGATCTTCGGGAATGAAAGCTCTTTTCCTCTTATTATCTCTCACCGGCTTCGGGACAGAGGCCGAAGCCTCTTCCTCGATGGACGAGGGCCTCAAAACCGCATATTTGCCCACACCTACATATGGGAAATTTTATTAAAGTATATGAAAATCATCTCGTTCGAACTACCAAAAAGTATGAGAAAAGGCCTTACCATGATTTTTGGCCTCCCATCGGCCCCTTTGACAAATCACGCCATGAGCATTCGGCGTATGTGGAGGTCGAAGCTGGAGCTCGTACGTAGTTCTTGAGATCTGAAACTGTTCCGGACATCCAGGGAACCGCTGTATCACAAAAAGAGGAATATTGGTGAGAAAAGAACTAAAAGGGCAAAATAGAAGGAAGTAACAGTAGAATTACACTTACGTTTCATATTCCACTCCTCGGGAAAAGGCGTCTTTTCAGTCAAAATCAGGTCTGAAGTCCTTACTCGAACGAACCTGCCCATCCAGCCTCGATCCTTGTCCTCGTCAATGCTCGAGAATAGAGCCTTGGTAGCCTGACGCTAAAGTTTTAT
Organism: Nicotiana otophora; assembly: GCA_000715115.1. Classification (NCBI taxonomy): domain Eukaryota; kingdom Viridiplantae; phylum Streptophyta; class Magnoliopsida; order Solanales; family Solanaceae; genus Nicotiana; species Nicotiana otophora. The sequence continues at coordinate 221,679 of AWOL01S0017210.1, forward strand.
TAACCCTCCTCGAAAAAGGCGAGGATGGTATAATCGAATGAGATGGTCGAGGGTGAACGACATCCCCTCGATTTTGTTGACAAAGTATCGAATCAAAATAACGATCTACCAAAAAGAAGGATAGACCTGGCCTAGAGTTATTTCGCATCGACGACAGAAGTCAATAATAACAGAGTCGAGGGGACCTAACGTGAAAGGGTAAGTATACACACTTAGCCCTTTCACGTAAGTGGTGATATCTTTGTCGGAAGAAGGGATTATTATTTTTTTGTTCTCCCAATTACAATCTTTCTTTAGCTGTTTGAGGTGCCTCTCAGTTATCGAGCACATATACCTCGATACTGGCTTACATCGGCCGGAAACCGATGAGCCTTTATCGACCTTAAAATCGGAGGTAAGAACACACGCCCCAGGAACGCACTCCTCAGGCCGTGGCTCTACCGGTGTTTCGTCGGCGACAGATTGTGAAGATGAAGCTTTCTCTTTCTGAGGAATGGTTTGTGATGTTTTCGCCATTTTCGAATTTAAAGGTCGAGAATAGAAGAAAGTGACAAAGATTTGGTAATTTTGAAGAAGGGCTTTTGCAAAGAGGAATCACAGATTTGCGAATAAACTCAGAGGGTACGAAAAAGAACTTGGAAAATTTAGAAGATTGAAGATGTAAAAGTGGTAAATGGTAAAAGGAAGAGCTATTTATAGATTAAAGCAATGGCGGTTGAATATCAGTGGTGGCCGACCACCGTCTGACATGCATTAAATGCCTTGGAAAACTAAACCGACGGGACAGCTATTACGTGCGTCATGATCGAGCCCAATGTGAATGTCAGCTTTTTCGAGCCAATGAGAAATCATATCGTTTCTCACCACATTCTTCCCGAGAAACGAGAGGACTATCTGTATACGGTCGAAATAGATTTCGGTTTTCGTACAATTGATCGAGGTTAAAATATAATGGATCGAAGAAAGACTTCGTAATATCGAGATGAGTTCCGAAGATAGTACAAACAAGCTTCAGATTTCAGGTATAGGTCAAACACCGAGTTCGAAGTCATTATCGAGCTCGGGTCCGAATCAAACTATGATGAGGTGATTTCGAGCTTAAGGGGGAGAGGCCAACCGGGACTGAGTCCGAATCATCACCTGATCCCGAGCCCATATCGAGCTCCAGAAGCAATACCGACCAGCACCGAAACCGATCGAGCTCGAGCTCACAAGACAAGAGCCGTTGCAAACACACTAAGGGAGAGAATCTCGGCGGAAGTTAGGGAAATCATGGATTCTCCACTATGTATTTTTAATTATATCTAAAGTAGGATCCTCCGCTATAAAGAGGATGGCCACCTTTCTGTAGAGGGAGTTTTTTTCTTACATTGTAATTCAAGCACCATATTCTCCAACATTTAAGGATTATTCTTTTAGGCTTTATTAATTGATTTATTTTTTCTTAGTCCTAAAAATTATTATTTTTCCAACCTTGTTTATCTTGCATTCTTTGCAATCCGTATTTGATATTTCTATTTGTTCTTACGATTTGTATTAAACTATACCACATATCCTTAGAACTACATACAAATTCAACTCTATCCGGTTTTCGGGTAAACAAATTCATTCAAAATAACAATATATTAAGGATATCATAGACGAAGAAGAAAAGGCGAATAACATTCTACAATTACATCCTTAAGGTTTCTAAATTAATGTTTGTTCTTTTTTCTGTTATTCTATTTTTTAATGTTCATAAATACTCAGTTGTTTTCATATTAAACCCGAAATGTTCCTCATATATGCTTTTCCTCACAAGATTTTAGGACCGCGCGAAGCACCGGACAAGTATACTAATATATTATATTATGCAATATTTGTACATAGATTAACTCTTGTAAGGCACCTTACTTCTTTAAATTTTTATTCTTTCTTTTTCTTTACAAGTTATACCTTTAGAAAACAAACATGCAACCACTGTGGCATGTTTGGATACCAAATATTTTTCCAATGTTTCGTATAACGAACTTCAATATTTGTAAATATTGAAATAGCTATTATTATTTGTAAATATTGAACTCCAGTATTTGAAGTACTAGTGAAATATTGAAATACAGGTTTAAGGAGTGTTTTTAAATGAATAATAATTTTCACTCACAAAGTTTCAACTTTTTCAAACATTGAACTTTATTCCTTTTAACAAATCCCTTAAAAATATTGAAGGAGAGATATATGGAGGGAACTGAATTTTTGGGAAAGAAAAATTAGGGTGTACTTTTTCTTTGTTACAATTAAATTTCGAGATAGAGTATATATATAGTTCATAAGCGATTTATACAAGTAAAAAAAAAAATTAAGGTCAAATATCTTTTTTAACTTCAAGAAATAACTTTACAGGAAGGCAGCTATAACTAACTTCTAATTTACAATCAAAGGAAGAACTGCAATTCATTTTTTAAAAGAGGAATTTACAAAGAAAAAGCTAATTGAAGGTACATGAAGCCTAAAATCTAACTACTAGAATAAAACAGAGCAGAATTATATATGCAATAATCCAACAAAAAATGTAAAAGCAAATAACAACAACAGGCAAATTAACAAAATAAACTGAACTACTGTTAGATGCTCCTAGTTCTTTTAACTTCTTTGTATCCATATTAGCTGCCTGGTTTAATCAGTTGGTTAACTTCCTTCAAAACCCGAGGATTTGAATGCTGGAATTCAAGATCATTGGCTAGAGCTTCAAGAAACATTTCAGGAACTAAACACTTGTCACTGGAATACAACTTCTCCTGAATTAATGGAGATCCAACAAGTTTGTGGATTTGTGGAGTTTGAAATGGCTCTCCTTTTTCCTGAAATCATACCAACTTAATTATGTTACTAGTACATTCTTACCATGATTCCATCACTAATTATTTAAAGAAAGAAGATTAAAAAGAAAAAGAAGTCAATATATGTAATATATATATATATATATATATATATATATATGTGTGTGTGTGTCTCTGTGTGTGTAGCTGGTATTGATGACTTGGGGAAAATATAAAAAATGCTTCATATATATATATATTTGAAAGTGGTCATAATGTTAAAGAGTAAAAAACGAGGTCAAGTTCTAATTAGAAAGTGTTAAACATAAGTTAACACACGCCCTCACTTTCTTTGCACTACCTTCTTCATAAAAGTATCCAAATTTATCCAATATTAGCTCGAATTCTACGGTATATAACGACAGAACGTCGTAATAATAACAGGGCCATAACAGACTCTTTTAAGTATTAGTGCATAGTTTCAAAAGCAATTTGTTCGCTTCTCAAAAAAAGAAGATGAGGTTTTGTAAAAGATTTCGAAAAGACAAGAACGTAACTAACTAAAATGAAACAAAAAGTATAACATAACACGACTAGGGTGTTTGGCTAAGTTTATAAGCCGGTCAAACTGGCTTATAAGAACACTTTTTGGTTTATCTACGCGTTTGCTAAATACCCAAAATGCTTATAAACCATGTGCTTATAAGCTAAAATCAGCCATAAGTCATAAGTTGGTCACCCCCAACTCATGGCTTTTTAGCTTATAAGCACTTTTAGTTTGATCAAGGCTTTTACTAGTTTATCCTTAATAATATTTTCTAATTCACAAAATATTTTTCACAAAATAAATTTTCTAACTTTCTTTTCATTCCATATTCATTGTTCATATTTTTCTTTACAAAGAAACTTTTTAATTTATAACCTTTTGTAAAGTTTTTAAGGATATTTTAGTCATTTTAATAAAAGAACAACTTATCAGCACTTTTCTACTAAACATATCAACTAATTATTATCAGTTTTAGCACGTATATCCAAACACGTAAATGCTTATTTAAAAAATCAGTTTCAACACTTAAAAATATTTTTATCAACTATTTACAATCAGCTAATCCAAACTACTCAACATATATATAAGAATTAAGAAGCTAAAATTACCTCATATGAACCCATGAATTGAAGAATTCCAACTTGGGCTTGCAAGAAGTTAATATACTTATAAGCAGCTTGAAACATCTCAGCAGTGTTCATCTTTTGCCCACCAGGAATCAACTTCCCAAGCTCCTGTGTCTTCTCTGTTATTTTCTTTCTCCTTTGCCTCGCCGCAATGCTCTGTGCTGACAAATTCTTCTCATTACATTTCTTCACACTACTCACCTTAGCCTCTAAGGCATTTTCGTTTCTGTAAACTGGCAAACTTGGAAATTCAGGTAGCGAAAATGACGTTAAATCTTGTAACATTGGAGGATTTGGCACAAACTCATTGAAATAATTGTTAGTGATTTCAAGGCAACAGTTATTTTGAAAGAACTTTTGGCATTTCGGGCAGCTCTGAAAATTATTCAATTGTTGGTATGAATTTCCAGACCCCACTAGTGGGATTATACTGGGTTGTTGTTGTTGTTGTTGTTGTTGGTATGAATTTACTTGGGGGAGAAATAACTCGTTGGAGTAGCATGGAGGTTCAAAGAAGGAAGTATCTTGAATACTATTAGAAAAGCTCTCATCTTTGAAACCAAGAAGAAGCTGATCTGGAGGAAGCATAGTCATTAATTCTGAGTTGACTTCATCATTAACTGTTTCTAAGTAGGAGTTCGAGTAGTAAATAAGACTATCCATTGATAATTAAACAGATGAGCTAAGACTCAAGGATAACTCACTGTTTAGTACAATGTCAAATTAAGAGAAGACTGTTAATCAAGAATCGCGTCACAGATACTCTGATGTAAGACACTAAAAATTACTTTCTTCAAAAGGAAACTTTTTTAGACGAGGTAATTGTCATGACAAGACACTTAAGATTAGTTATTGATGGGACAAAGAGGAAGTGAGAGAACTGAAACAAAAGAGAATGAGAGATATACGAGGAATTAAGATACTGTCTTGTTGTTGAATGATAGTAGACCTAATTGCTGGAGTACTACTTTGTACGGCTGACAAAGCGGTAAAAATGTAATGGTAACTGATTGGCTGTTAGTGGGGGGTTAGTGGAGAGGGAAGTTACTGAGAGAGTAATGGAATTTGATGATAAAGTTAACGAAATCCTGATAATGAGGAGGAACTTTCTCTCTTCCTTTTCCAACCGTCCAACCGTTACTTGTGCTTTAAGTTTTTACTGCATTTCCTTTTGTTTTTACCGTGATATTTCTGCAAACCTTAGGCCTATTTTTACGAAATCCTGTATAAGGTTCTTAGGCCTATTTTTTTTTTTTTTAATTAAAATGTCTGAATCTAAATACATGTGTGAATATCAATATTTATATTAAGATTAAGACATATGAATCTGAATACATATCTTAATATTAAGATGTGTATTAAGTTCTGAATACTAAATGATTAAGACTATTGTTGTTTTTAACATTTGAATATATAAAATTTATTTTTATTTAAAAATTAATAAACATAAAATTCAAATAAAATACTAATTATTTGAACAGAGGTGCTTGTTAGTGCCGACCAAAGACGGTGGTTGGTGGTGTTTTTGGTTGATGGTGGTGGTTCTGGGTAATAGATAGTGGTGATTGGCAGCGATGACGATTATGGCTAAGCATGATGGTGGTGGGTGGTGATAATTAATAATGATGGGTGGTGGTGGTAGTGGTTGTGATTGAGGAAGGTGATAATGAGTAGTGATAGCTAGTTTTTAATGGTGGGTGGTGCCGGCGATGGTTGTTGATGGTGATGGGGTGGTTGGTTATAGTAGTTGAAGTGGGTGAGTGTGTACTTGTATAGCAGTGGGTGAGTGGTTGGTTATAGTACCAAATTTTTGTATAGCAGCGGTTCAGAACCGCCTTAATTGTCACTAATGGCGGCTTACATACCTACCATAATCACTTCCGCCAAAAGGTTTAATATGATGGTTTTCATTTAACCGCCGCAGTATGCAGATAAAAGCGTCGCAATATGCATATTTAAGAACGGGTGTTTACTTTGCTTATTGTGGTGGTTTGTAACCGCCGTAATTGCTGTCCCTTTCAAATTATAGCTAGTTTATACTGCCGTAATTGTAATATTTTTAATGTTAATTTTTTAATTTCACATTTAGATCCTTTTTACTGCACAAAATCCATCATAATATGTAATCAAGCACCCATCATAATAATTAACATAAATCATAGAGAATTAGATAAGCAAAATATTCATCATATTAAAACATAAATGCCCAAAATCCATATCATCTAAGATTCAAGTTTAAGTTGCAAAGAGTTATTCAACAGTTACAACACAAAAAACAAACATAGTTCTTCTTAACAATGATTACTAATTGTCATTTGCTCCGTTTTCATAATTACTTTCATCAAAGTATCTTCTTGGCCCATTTGCTGACGGAATGCCATCTCCTAAATTGGGTGCCTGCATAAAAACTCATCCTTCATTAAATTACAACTTGTAATTATATACATCAGACAGTCTGTTCTTGATAAGAAAGATGCAGCTAATGAGCATTTTTTCCATTAACCATAATTAAATTGGTACCCCATAAAAATTAGACAGAGACAAAGACAATGGGGAGACATATTATCTTCAGTACCTTATAAATTCACTCAGTCCAATTTACCGTTTCATGTCACACTCCATCCACACTTGACTACATACAGTAGACAACATCATTAAATCTTTAAAGAATTGCATGAACTTTATTGGGATAGAATAGTCAGAGAAATAGTTTATATTTATATGGAATAAGAACCGCAGTCCAAATACTATAGTTTGTTGCCATATTTGTATGAAATAGTTTATATTTGTATGAAATAGTTCATTAAATCTTTAGACTATTGTATGGAATAAGAACCACAGGCCAAATACTATAGTTTGTTGCCATTGCTCCAAAAGGATTGAAACTGTCACTAGCTACGCCTAGTCATACATTCTGAGGATCTACGACAAATTCAGGATGAAGCAAGTCACATGCTTTCTAAGCCTGAGAATTCCTTGGATGCCTCATCAATCCCTCTTGGTTACCGGCTGAAGAATGCCATCTCACGGACTCAGCAGCTTTAGAGCACATGAACAATCTCTGTAGCCTTGGCTTTAGTGGAAAGTAGCGCAAAATCTTTGCGGGCTGCTTCTTTTTATTTTCCTTCCACCTAGATGTCTTGCACTTTTTGCATTCTTGTAAGCCTTCATCTTCCCCAAAATATAACATACAATCATTTGGGCAAGCATGGATCTTGGTATAATTAAGGCCAAGTTTGTTGATGGTTTTCTTGGCCACATAAAAAAAAATGGAACCTTGGCATCTTCAAAGGCATCTTTTAATAATTCTAATATCATACTCATCGCTTTGTCAGTCATTCGGCACAAATACTTGATATGACACTTAATTACACGCCCATCAATAGACCCATACTCAAAAGCAAAATCCATAAATTTTCTAAGCTCATCCGCATATTCAAGTGTATTTCGTGGTTTGCTAATCCAAGATTTATCAATTGGCATGGCTATAAAAGAGGACATAAGATAACATCACAATATCAAAATGAAAAAGCTAGTTCATAGCCACTATATGAAAATCAAAAGAATATTAATCACTTAATCCCACTTTTTAACTTTTGAAGAATATGTAAACGAAAACCAAAGCGAGAAATAAATAAAGAAAAGAACATGCGCAACTTATTCAGGGAAAAACAAAAGCTACAACATGCATGAACTATCCATATCTTCAACTTAGTTTTGGTAAGTTAAAACATACAAGAATTCAACATCTAGTGACAAATTTACACTGATAGTAGGTAACTCAACACTAAGAAAGAATCAATTTACCTTTAAAAAAAGAAAGCTGCTCAAAAGAAAGGATAAAGTTAATTGATAAGAGTTATACCTATCAAATATAATTTTGTCAACGTCGATCCCAATAGCTTCACCAGCTGTTTTAGATCCCCCGACTACCTATCAAGGCCATATATGATATTTAGGTTAATATTAGCAGAACAAAAACTAAAAATGTCAAAATTTAACAAATACAAACTTAATTGAACGAAAAAGTAACAAAACTTGACACAAAAATAAAGAAAAAAGAAATAAAACCATTAGATCAGTAGCTAAAATATTATTGCCAGAAATTTTCAATCAGACACAATTTACATTATCCAAACAGGAAGACAACTGAAAAAAGAGTTAAATAACAAAAGACAATGGAGTTTTCGAAGGCCAGGATAGGGAAATCGAGAGGAGAAGATGAGTCATCTTCTCTTCTCTTCCGACGCCATAGGCACAATTTGTGAATTCCTGGGAGAAGACGTTATTTATGTCCCTATGTTAAGGGAATATAAGCAACAACTTAGGAAAAGAGAATTAAATGTAAGAATGATATGTGAAGATTGAAACGAAGCGTCTTCGAGAGCTGGGAGATAGGGAAATATCAACAACTACAAATATCAAAATTAAGAGCATGTGTTTGACTACAATCTTAATATCAAACAAATCGAATACAAAATAACAAAAATACAAATTAAAAACTAATAGAAACAAGAAATAAAACCATTAGCAGAAATTGATAGCTAAACCAGTGAAATCGACGGCCGAATCAATAAAATTGACTGCCAAACGATGAAATTTATGGCTTAAGCAGTGAATCGACAGCTAAAATCAGTGATTTAAACTGATCTTCATCCAATACACACACATGCACGCCTTAAATCAATGAAATCAATGGATTTCGAGTTTTGAAATTGGGAAATATTTAGAAGAACTTCTTCAACAAAGATTTCGAGTTTTGAAAGGGGATTTTTGGTTGGATTTGAGTAAATTTTATATGGTTAGACTCTTGAGTGAATGGGTGTTCATATTTTGTGACTTTTGTCTGATTTCGAGACGTGGGCCCGGGTCGACCTTTTAGGACGAATTTTGGAATTTTTATCTAAATTTTGATTTCATTAATTAGATTAGTTTATTGTAGTTGTATTTATCTTATGTAATTAGTTTTAGCTAGATTTGGTCCATTCAGAGTTGGATATTCGTGGAAAAGGCACTGTTGAACTTGGTTCGAGGTAAGTGGCTTGCCTAACCTTGTGTGGGGGAAACTCCCCGTAAGTTTTGTACTGTTTTTGATATATGAGCGTTGTATACGTGAGGCGACGAGTACGCACACGGGCTAATTGTGTAAAAACCCAGTTTTCTACTAAGTAATAACTTGATTTCTTTCTTATTTGAGTTTCATCAGCATGTGTAGTATCTTGCTAGATTAGAATAGCATGCCTACTTGCCTTAACTATTTACTTAAACTACGTGCAGCGTGTTTAGTGGATTTACTTATTTTTCCTTAACTGATACTTAGGTTGAACTGTAGCATTTCGTGCCGTAAATATTGAATTCTATTGTTTTCGCTGCATATTTACTTTGAGACTACAGAACGGTATTCTGGGAGATCCCCCTATACTGCATATTTACTTTGGGACTACGGAACGATATTCCGGGAGACCCGTTGTACTGCATATTTACTTTGGGACTACGGAACGGTATTCCTGTACTACATATTTACTTTGGGACTACGGAACGGTATTTCGGGAGATCCTCTTGTACTGCACATTTACGTTTGGGACTACGAGACGGTATCTCGGGAGATCCTCTATTGTGTTTCTGTGTACTGAGCTGTTACCTTCTATGATTCCCTTCGTGTTAAATTTCAGCCTTTATTTTACTGCAGTATTACACTCTATCTTGTTTTATTATATATTTACCAGCAGGGCCCTTACCTGACCTCGTCATTACTCGACCGAGGTTAGGCTTGGCACTTACTGGGTACTAATTGTTGCATACTCATGCTACTCTTATGCACATAGTTTTTCGTGTGCAGATCCAGGTGCTCCTTATCAGCCGCACGATTAGTGAGATGGGACACCTTTGGAGACTTCAAGGTATATTTGCCGCGTCTGCAGACCTCGGAGTCTCCTTCTACTCTTCCCTATGTCCATTATCTTATGTATTTTTCTTTTGTTAGACTCCGATATATAGAGACACTAGATTTTTCCTTCTGTAATATGTGATTCACGATGTTCCGGTTTTTGAGATTGTTGTGTATTTTTGAATAGTTGGTTAAATTTATATTTTCATTTCATTATTCTGTAAAATATTAGGCTTACCTAGTTATAGAGACTAGGTATCGTCACGACGTCACACGGAGGGAAAATTGGATCGTGACGACCACCACCAACACAACCACCAATTTTAGAAGTAGAGGAGGAAAGAATGGTGAAAGATGGCTTCAGTGGATTTAGTCATGACTTGCATGATTTTGGTAATAATGAAATGAACTCGTATGGTCCGGAAGATGCAGATGGAGTGGAAGAGCTCCCAGATATTGTCAGATGGGCAGCTGGAGATGAAGACTTGGTGGACTCGTTAGCTACACAACATAGCCATGTTGATGGTACAGGTTTATTCCTTGGGAAATGTTTCGACAACAAATTGGATCTAATGAAACAGCTGGACATTGCTTCTGTGAAAATGTATTTTACATTTCGTCTGAGGAGAGTAGCAGTAAATTAACTTCAGTGCCATGCCAAGATGTGAGTTGTCCGTGGAAGTTACGCGCTTTAAAGTATGAGAGTTCTGATATGTTTATATTACTAAGTACTATGGCGAGCACACATGCGGGGTACAACACATATCAAGCCATCATCCTAACGTATCGTCGAAGATGTTGGGTGCATATTACCAGGAACAACATGTTAATGGCAAAGTCTCATCCTCGTCAGATATGAAGGATGTTATTTTTGCAGATATTAATCAAAATCTTACTTATTAGAGGAGCTGTAAGGTAGGTGAAATAGCTGAGGCTATGATCAGGGGTACTCAGGAAGAAGAGTATGCTTTGTTGAAAACGTATTTCCATGTTATGATGTCCTATAATGAAGGAATATTGTTGATTTGAAGGTTGATGATAAATTGTGTTTTAGATATTTTTTCTTATATGTTGGAGCTTTCATTAAGGGATCGCGCATATGAGAAAGGTTATTGACGTTGATGGGATATTTCTGAGTGGAAAGTGTGGAGGTTGCTTGTTGTCTGTTGTGGCACAAGATACAGAGAATCACATTTTTTCAATTGTATTTTTTGTAGTCGATAAAGAGTGTGATGATTCTTGGACCTACTCTTTTGAACAGTTGAAGCACAGTGTTGACGACAATGATGAATTGTGCATTATCTCTGATCAACATCTGTCTAATGGGAATGACTTCAAAAATATTTTTACAGTCGCTCATCATGGTTTTTGCACGCGTCACATTGCTGAAAATATGCGCAAGAGGTTTCATTGTGAAATTTTTATTAAGCATTGTTTTCCTGTCGCACAGTCATACAATACTGAGGAATTCTTTGACCTTTTTCAGCAATTGCATGATAAAAGTAGGGAAGTAGTTAACTGCCTCGCGAATGAAATTAGGTTCCAAAAGTGGAGAAGGCCCTTCTTTCTAGAAAACCGATATGACGTGTTGACAACAAATATTGCAGAATCACTTAACGTAATGCTTAAGGATCAAAGAGACTTCCTGATCATTGGCATATTCAATCATATTGTTCGAAAGTTTGCAGAAAAATTCTAGGAGAGGCGTAATGAAATGAAAAATATTTTGACTTTCTTTGTTCCTTATGCTGAAAAGAAGATTAGGAATAATATGGTTGTCGGCGACGCGCTCCGGTTGCATCAATTAGAGAATAACCAGTTTAGCGTCGCCGGTCACAACAGGGATGCAGTAGTTGATATGGATTTGAACACATATTTTTGTTGTCAGTTTGATTTGAAGAAAATACCATGCCCACATGCAATGGAAGCTCTGAGATTGAGCTTTTGGGATGGATATGGTTCCTCCATTTACAATCACTCCTCTCCATTCTATAAGGTTTCAACATATTTGGTTGTATATAGAGGAACCATTCACACAATCCCTACATAAGAGAAATGGGTGGTGTCTAACGAGATTCAATCCACAAAAATACTTTCACCCGATGTCGAGCCTACAAAGTGTAGAAGGAAGTTTAAGAGATGGCTAAGCATTGTAGAACCTAGTTCTTCTAGCAGCAGGAAAAAAGGCAAAAAGAAATGTTCCATTTGCAAAGAACTTGGTCACAAGAAAACGACTTGTAAAGTATTGTTTCAACATTCTTGATCTTTTAGCTACTGGTACTCTAATAAAGATAATTAACTCTTTTAATATTCTAGACTTGTTGTTTGTAATCACTTGTTGTTTATACTATCAATTTCTGCATTGTACATCATAAACTATTATTTTATAGTCAACCACCAACATTGTCTATTGCATACCTATGATCTAGAGTCAATCCTCCCTTATTTTAAGGAGTCATGTGACCAAATTATCTCATAGAGTACTATTTTATGGTCAACCACCCACATTATCTATTGTAGACCTATGATCTAGAATCAACCCCCTTATTTTAAGAAGGAGTCATGTGGCCTTCTGTCGTAGCCTACTATTTTAGAATCAACCACCTGTAATCAATCAATGTTGTATTGTCAACCCCCATCGATATTTTCAACTTAACCAAGACTTGTTCCGCTGGTTTAGGTAGTCTATTGACAACTACCGGTTTAGGTAATTAATTTAATGTCTAATGTTAATAAGCACTGACAACCAATATGTAAAGGAATTATCTAATTAATTGAAATACATTGAATATGCTGATTCAAAGCATCAATTCGTTTCTCAAAACTCTCAATAGTCACGTCATTTACGAGAAGTCATATGAAAAGGCACCATTTAGTGTCAAATTCTGGCTATAAATATACTAGATCAGATGAAAATATTTATTCATCATTCTTCCAAATAGCCTAATCACTTAACAGAGAAGTGCCTCCGAGGCCAAGGCCAAGCATGAACGTCATTTTCATTAAGGAATCATTGGATAGGCTCATCCGAGAGATCCAGGAAGACAGGGTGAGGCAAGAAGGAACATTCGTCGTATCATACGCATGTTGCAGATTTTCCTTCGTAGGGCTGGTAAAAATATTCGCCACTATATTAGCCCAGAAAATTCCCCTTTCCGTGATCCTTCTCCCCCTGCAATTTAATTTTTTTTCTTTAGTTAATGGAAAAAATGTATGTTGGTGTGAGGGGAGTTATTTAATAAAATATTTAATTTAAGTTTTTGTCTATTTATTTTTCTGCCCTATTTTTTGAATTTTGTTGTTCTGTTTTTTATTTTTATGCTTTGGTTATTATTTTTCCATTTGACAACACTTAAGTGCAAAAAGGCTCCAAAATACAATAAAGAGGTTTCAATAGAAACATACAACTTAGGAGATATAAATTTCAGTCTTCCAAATATATGAATTCCTCGCCAATGAGTTGAAAATTTCACTAGAGTTGTTGAATAAATCTACAGTATATAGCCTACCCCACTAGTGGTCTATAGATCCATTGTAAATGTAAACCAATAGAATTTTATAATAAAGAATTAAGAACGGTATATCAGTCATAAATTGGACAGGCATATGGGTAAGGCCTCGATTATTAGTTGTTCATTAGTGTAAAGTATTAATTTAGTTACCTTAAATTAAAAAATGACAATTATTTGTGAATAACTTAAAGTTGTAAACATCTAATTCAACAATTGCAAACTTTGAATTGGATAAAATAGATTACTATAACGTATCAATTATATCGGTATCAACCTAAACCTATAATTGGTGAACACAACTTTTATTATATAGCCAATGACTATTATTATAACATAATGTTAAGGCAATGTATACAATTTAAAAACTAATTACCTATTATAATCGATCACATCAGTACTTAATATTAACACATGCTGTTATTACAACCCAATATTCAATATACAACATTCATACTTAGAGGCATTACTTGTTGATAACACTTCAATAGACAACACTCTTATACCTAGTGGTCTTGCTTCTTAAGTTGTTACATGTTTTGGAATGACCAACTCTTAATGATATGAAATACACCACCAAGTATAATAACTTTAAACGTTCCATGATATTTAATACGATTTTTAAACGTTATAAAGTCACAAAATCCAAGGTCGAACGTGGTGTAATCCTTATTTTAGTGAAATCTCGACCATTAATTTACCCTCGACCGCAATAAGAGTTGAGGTCGAAACCTCAAGTTAAAACTCGCCCATTAAGGAAGTCTATTGATTTATGTTGAATGTCCAGGGTTGGGGTTTAGGTCTCAGGGTATATAAAAAAGAAGTTTATCAGCGACTAGTGGTTGATGAAAGACAACTCGTGTTGTTCAGTAAATTAAAATATGTCCACATGGCCTATCTCTAACCATATATCTTTTGACCCGTTAAAATTACCCATTTTACCCATTTAAAATTTCTCATTTGACCGGCCATGTGATCAAAATAAAATTGATCACATTTTAACCATATTTCTTTGACCCGTTCAGATTAACCCATTTGACCCATTTTAAATTACCCATTTCACCTGCCATCTCAAAATAAAATTGATCACATTTCAACCCTAATTTTTACTTACGAAAAATATTGCTCATACAAATGAAGGAAAATGAGTCAAGGGTGGAGTGCATTCTTTGGGTCGACTGTAACGGCCCGATCGATCTTTTTGATCTTTAGCGTTCTATTCGGTTTTTTGAGACTTTGAGTAACTTCATATTATGTATTATGACTTGCGTATATGGTTGATTTCAGTTTTCGAGCGGTTTGGGATTTGATTTGGAAGACTGATTCTTGTTTTAGAAGCTTTAAGTTGGAAGAGTTGATCAAGGTTTGGCTTTTGGATAAAAGGACTCAGAATCGGGTTTTCATTATTCCAATAAGTTTGTATGAATATTTGGGACATGTCCACAAAATTTGGTTAAATTTCGATGAGTTTTGAATAAGTTTGGGGTTGTACGGTGATTGTTTTCGGTTTCGACGTCGATTTGAGCCTAAATGTTACCATATTGAGCAAACGACCTTTTATTCGTGTTTCAACTAAATAATTATATCCGTATCGTAATTGTAAAACCATAGCAACTTGAATCATCAAGTTTCGACTTCGTACGAGAAATTTATGGTCATTTTACTAAGAATTTGGTTGTCAGATTAATTATGAAATTGCCACTGCATTCGTATTTAAACAATTGCATTATTTTTAAATATTGAAACCAACATATATCCTTCATTATAATGTCAAATGGAGTAATTCAAAAGTGTAACTTGACTGGAAGTTCACAAGGAATCAAGTGGAGGTATCAAAAGTGAGTTTCGAGATCATTTAGTACAAGCAATAAGGCAGAACAACTGGGCGTTTTGGCTATTAATGTTGTTGGAGTTTTTCTCATTTTGAAAGTTTGAGATTGGGAGAATTCAAGAATATTCTTCAAGTTTATTCCATGGGGTAAGTATTTTCTATTCGGTTTTGATTATATTCTGTGATTCCATCTTCGTTTTTAGCATTTGATTGGTGATTTCAATAGAGAAATTGGAAGTTTTTCTCTAGACTTTTCTAGAGTAAATTTTTGAGTTTTAAACACCGATTCAGAGTCAGAATTGAGTGAAATTAGTAATGTTGGACACGTAATTAAACGAGTTGTCGGATTTTATGAGTTTTATCGGGTTTCGAGGTGCGAGCCCGGGTTTGACTTTTTAGTTGCTTTGGGTAAATGTGTAAAGATTCGACCTTTATCAGTTGGGTTTGCTTCCTATGGCATTAGGATTTGGGTTGATTGTGTTATTTGTGTTATGTGAAGGCCGTGTACGCAAGGTGACGAGTGGGTACACGGGCTATGTGTGATATTTGACCGGTTTAGATTATCTAGACTCTTTATATACCCTTAATTGAATTGTCATAACATGTTATATCTCTCATTATTAATCTACTCTTACATGCTCTATTTGACGTTGTGCATCACTTGCTCTACTTTTTACTTGTTATTTTTCTCTTATATGCTTTAATTGAAGTTATTACCTTCTTTATTGTCTTGTTACCTCTTAATTATTGAATCACTTTTAATTCAAGTTGTTATTTCGTGGAATATCATCTTGTTGAGTTGTTGGTGTTGAAGTTGTAATAGCCTTTATCACAATGAAACGAAGTTGTTAATTGTTGAGATACCTTTCCTTGTTGAGCATTCTCGTTCATTTTTTTATTCTTAAAATTCTTGTACACATTGTGGTTGAGCCATGGGCTATTTGTTGTGGAAATATTAGTGTTGTTGACTTTGTGGCAAATTGTGGCATATGGGCACTTGTGGTGCGAGTTGTGATTGTGTTGTGATATTGATATGCATGCGGTGGTATAAGGCTAGGGGTTGATACGCATGCGGTGAGATAGGGTGGGCTTGATACACGTGTTGCTAGTAGGGGAACTACTTGAAGCCACACAGTGAGATAAGGTGGGCTAAAACGCGTGTAGCTATTTCAGGAAAAAAATAATTTTCAAAACTAAATATAAGGCTCACGCGGTGATATAAGGAAAGATTATGATTGAAATTATAAAATGTGAATACGAGACAGTACCTCGATAGTGATTTTCATTGTACATTCCATGTTGGAACAACATGTTGATTTGAACGGTCATTGTTCTTCCTTCAATCATTCAACCGCATTTTGATTATTTTTGGTTATTCGTTGTTATCTTGGTGTTGGAACGGTTATGGTTTCTTGTGTGAGTCATGCATTCTACGTGATTTGTTATGTTGCTTTAACATGCCAATTTGTAGCTTCGTTATAACTTGGTGAATTGATTGTCAATGTGAATTTAATTGAGTAGAGTCACTACATCATATTCTGTTGAGTTGTTGGTAACATAATTATTTAAATAAAAGAATTATTAACATGCTTTATTCTATGTGCCTCTTAAGATAAAACTCGTTATCTCACTCAGTGCCTTATTATTCTAAATAGTTATCGCACTTTCACTATAGTTGGGTTCTCAAATTATACTACCTTACTTTAAATTGTTATCATATTTTTTCTTTAACAAATTCTATATTTAATTCGTTAATTTAACTTATGTTTTGCTTTGTTTAACAAAAATGATACGTTTACTCAATTTGTTGATTTCTAGACTAAACCTATATTATACTCTGTTTCGTACAAATTGAATATTATTTTACTTTACTTGATTTCTAAAATAAACTCATTATTTAATTTGACACCTTACTTTATATTCAAGATTGTTATTATATTTTATGATATCTAAATATATCTTTCATTCATCTAAATTAATATTTATCGCGGTTGCAAACTACATGGTAGCATGTGGGCTTTTCCATGCGAAGGTGATTGTTATTGTAGGCACGAGGTGCCATATGTGTAAGATTTAGAAATTGTGGTTCATGACTTGTGGTTTATAAGGTGTGGTGCATTGGGGTAATTCTTGTTGTTAGTCCATACATTAGGAGCGATTTGATTATTTGAGTTGTCATATATTTTTTTCCTTATTTGAGTTCATTTACATCTCATCGGTGTTCTGATTATGTTGTTTCTTTATTACTTGTTTATTACTTGCTGCCATTTATGTTTCCATTACTTCATTGTTGGTTGTAAATCAATAATATTTTCGTTGTTGGTCTTACATTGATGTTCTTTCCATTGTTAGCTTATGTATATCTTGAACAAGTTTCTATGTCTAGTAGGTGTCTTGACCTGGCCTCGTCACTACTCTACCGAGGTTAGGCTTGACACTTACTAGGTACCATTGTGGTGTACTCATGCTACGCTTTTGTATATTTTTGTGTAGATCCAGGTATTCAGATTTTATTGTTGAGAGTTGAGTCTTCACGACGGGAGACTTCAAGGTATACATGCTTGACGTTCGTAGGTCTAGGAGTCACCATCTTACTTCGTTATGCTACTATTAAATTGTAATTCAAAACAATATTTTGTTTAGAAATTCTAGTGTGTTTTAGTAGTGCTTATGACTCCGTACTAACGGTTTTGGGAAAATGTATAACTATTGGCCGCTTACGGTTATATATGTCATTTAATGATTTATGATAAATGATTAAATAGTTCAATTCTGTTATTAAATCAGCATGTGTTAGTCATACCTAGTCTTAGAGACTAGGTGCCATCACGATATCCTAAGGTGGAAAATTGGGATCGTGACAAGTTGGTATTAGAGCTCTAGGTTCATAGGTTCTACGAGTCATAAGCAAGTTTAGTAGAGTCTTGTGGATCGGTATAGAGACGTCTGTACTTATCTTTGAGAGGCTACAGAACTATTAGGAACCACTTCTTTCATTCCTTATTGTGCAACATTGTTTCAGCTTGAAGCATACATCTTATATCCCTTTACATCCACTCATATATGATGTTGCACGCTC
Source organism: Nicotiana otophora (assembly GCA_000715115.1). Classification (NCBI taxonomy): domain Eukaryota; kingdom Viridiplantae; phylum Streptophyta; class Magnoliopsida; order Solanales; family Solanaceae; genus Nicotiana; species Nicotiana otophora. The sequence goes on from AWOL01S0017210.1 coordinate 239,953, forward strand.
GGTATCATCTATGCTCTGACAGTTTGTAATACTGCGGATGGGCTACGAGGGGGCCATAGATGCTCGATCATTGCCTCGAGGTATTGTCCAAACTAAGGACGCGGACGTGTTGGTAGATCCTGAGTTGTTCAAGTGTGGGATGAAACTTGTTCGTGTATCTGATTGGTGTTGTACGAGCTTATGAGGGTTGGTGATGTGGATCATCGGATGTTGTGCCCTATGACTCCGCACTAAGTAGGGGAGTCTACTATCGATGATCAGATTGCATGGGCAAGTGTCATATTAGTCTTGGGTCTGAGGTATATATGCAGCGTTAAGGAATTCCCCGAAATTGTACATGACTAAGATCTGATATTTTCATGGGATGATGCTGGAACTTGCGGAATATTTGTATCATTGCTAAATCTGCATTCCAGTATGAGAGAGGTTAGAGAAACATCTTCATATTCACAGAAGGTCTCTTCAGAGTGGGTATCTTGGTTGCAACATTGTTGGGTGCTCCAGAGGAAATACATCAGTTTATGGGTTTGCAGGAGACGTGGTTTGTGCTAAGGTATTCCGCAACGAGCTTTGACTTAGGATCATTGTGTACCGATACGGGAAAGTGTTGACCTGAAGACAAGTCGAGGAGGATTAGAAGATATGGATCAGCTCGGTGGTGTTGGGTCAGCATAGCAACAAAGGTAACTAGTCCTTTGGTGTGGTTATGTTTCACTAGTATTTTGTGGAAATACTCTTGGGTTTGACAACTTTCCTGACTTGGCTGAGTTGGGGAAGTTCAGTTATGATGGCTTGGTGATGTGCGGACTGGCCTCGAAGAGTTCTTGATAGTGTTGACCACATCTTGAGCTAGATGTCTGCTACCGGCATACGGAACATATTGTGTGTTATGCTTTTCTCCTGGATGGGGTCACGAGTTCTAGACAACATGAACGGTTTCAGATGTTTAGAAGAATGCTAGCATTATTTGATACCATCTAAGAAGGGTGCGCACTCCAGAAGGCGCATTGTGTTTCGACTCGTGGATGCCTGGCTCGTATTACAGTGATCGCATGGTTGATCGACTGCTGATGTCCAAATTTTTGCTTTGTGGCACGAAAGAATTATAGAAGTAATTCTCGTGGGCTGACCATATGTTAGGAATGTATCAATGTTTTGAGTAATGTAGTTATTATCGGATATGGAGATTCTAGTATTCTAGGGATTGGAAAACTAAGAGGGTTCGCGAGGCAGATTGTTCCATTGTTGTGAACGGTGAAGGTATGTTAAGAGGTTGGCAATTGATGGTATGTACTATAGATATGTTATTGTGGGCTTTTCGTAGGCTATCCACCTACTTCGGAAGGATCGGAATTGATTTGGAGGCTACTAGTTGGTCTAATAAGGATGTGTGTTCTAAATCGGGTCAGATTTATCTACTCAACACAATTATTTTGGAGGGGTATATTATCAATTAAGGTGGATCATATTCATGTTCTGATATGTCCACGTGTTACTCTTCTATGCTGCGATGGGTTGTGATCTGTTGGTTATCTGCACATCGATGCGGTTATGATTGGGCTTTGTAGCGAAATTCAACCAAGATTGTTCTTGGGGTGTTGAATGGTTGATTGTGACTTGGTTATGGTCTTCATGTTTCTCATATATAGTGATATCCATATCTTCATAGTTATGGTCACGTGCTTCGTGTGTTTGATGTTCATATGCTTATGGTTGTTGATTGTGCAGGTGGACCGATATCGGATTGGGTCATGCATTGCAACAGTGTTATGCTAGGATATGATCCTTTGTGCTTATTTTGTGTGTTATGTTTCCCCTTGTGTGGTGGATTAATAGAATTACGCTCCATGGTGGTTTCTGTTGAGCTGGGGGGGTGGGTTCTTCATTTCCATTCTCTTTCCATCATTGTGTATATTTGAGTTATTGTTCGTTAGTATACTGATTGCATGGTATGTGGCTCTAAGTAGGATTTGTGTGACAGGTCGGTCGAGTAGCTTGTACTAGATGAGGTGAGGTTATTGGGCCTGAAATGAGTGCCATCGGATTTGATTAACGTATGTTTGCAAGAATTGTGTCACTGGTCAGCTTAGATTTTGGCTATGGTTCTTATCGGGTAAGAGAGCTCCACGACTTGTTAATCTTATGGGTAGTTATGAGTTCTGTATGTTTCTTTCATCATTGGCAGTGTACGAAGGTTCAGAACAAGATTTTAGTTGATATGAGGTTTGTTACCGGTGTCAGTGTGGTTATCGAGCAGCTATTGCGGTCAGAGGTTATTTCTATGAGTATTTGAGTTATGTGGTATATCATGTGATAATGTCTTGAGATATGGTTATAGATTGATACAACTTGTTCAGAGTCATACTGTGCATGGATGCAAGAATCGAGTCATATAATGAGTTCTGGATGTTGGGGATTTGGGTTTTAAGGTTTATGGACTAAGGTTGAAGTAAGAATCCTCTGTTAGGTGGTGTTGTCGGGCTTATATGGATTAGGGTGACGTGGGATCACCCATGGTTATGTGTATGGCGAGGTTATATGGCAGTTTGATGGCTTTGGAATGACTTTGGCACGTTTGAGGACGAACATATGTTTAAGTATGGGAGAATGTAACGACTTGGCCAGCCATTTTGAGCTTTAGCGTTTTATTCGGTTGTTTGAGACTTTGGGCACCTTCATATTATGTATTATGACTTGCGTGCATGGTTAGTTTCGGTTTTCGAGTAGTTCGAGATTTGATTTTGAAAAATGATTCTCGTTTTAGAAGCTTTAAATTGAAAGAGTTGATCAAGGTTTCACTTTTGGATAAACGGGCTCGGAATTAGGTTTTAATTGTTCCAATAAGTTTGTATGATGATTTTGGACATGTCCACAAAGTTTGGTTAAATTTCGATGAATTTTGGATACGTTTGGGTTGTATGGTGATTGTTTTCTGTTTCGACGTCGATTCGAGCATAAAGGTTACCATATGGAGCAAACGGTCTTTGTTTCGTGTTTTGCCTAAACCATTATATCCGTATCGTAATTTTGAAACCATAAAAACTGGAATCATCAAGTTTCGACATCGTATGAGAAATTTATGGTCATTTTACTAAGAATTGGGTTGCCAGGTTTTTCAGATTAATTACGAAATGACCACTGAATTCGTATTTAAAAATCTGCATAATTTCCAAATATTGAAACCAACATATCTCCTTTATTATAAGGTCAAATGGAGTGATTAAAAAGCCTAACTTTACAAGAATTTCACGAAGAATCCATTGGAAGCAAAAGCGAGTTTCGAGATCGTTTGGCACAAGAAACGAGGTAGAACAGCTCGGCTTTTTGGCTATTAATGTTATTGGAGTTTTTCTCATCTTCAAAGTTTGGGATTGGGAGAATTCAAGGATGTTCTTCAAGTTTCTTCCATGGGGTAAATGTTTTCTACTCGTTTTTTATTATATTCCGTGATTCCGTCTTTGTTTTTAGTAATTGATCGATGATTTCAAAAGAGAAATTGTTGGTTTTTGTCTAAACTTTTCTAAAGTGAATTTTTGAGTTTTAAACACCGATTCAGAGTTGGAATTGAGTGAAATTAGTATGGTTGGACTTATAATTGAATTAGTTGTCGGATTTTGTGACTTTTGTCTGGTTTCGAGGTAAAATCTTGGGTTTTACGTTTTGGTTGACTTTGGGTAAATGTATAAAGATTTGACCTCTATCGGTTGGGTTTGCTTCCTATGGCATTATTTGATGATTTTGAGTTATTTTTGGCTAGTTTCGAGCCGTTCGGAGGATGATTTGAGCGGGATGGCGCTTCTAGTGTATCGATTACGCTTGTTTGAGGTACGTATCTTGCCTAACTTTATGTGGGAGAAACTACTCCTTAGGATTTGGGTTAATCGTACTATTTGTGTTATGTGAAGGCCGTGTATGCAAGGTGACGAGTGGGGTACACGGGCCATATGTGGTATTTGACTCTTTACATGCCCTTAATTGAATTGTCATAACATGTTATATCTGTCATTGTTAATCTACTCTTACATGCTTTATTTGACATTGTTAGCACTTGCTCTACCTATTACTTGTTATTTTGATCTTATTTACTTTATGTCATGCCCAAAATCCTTGTTGGTCGTGATGGCGTCTAACGCCGCCGTCAGGCAAGCCAACGGTGCTTAACCAACTTAATTACTCATTTTATTATCTTTGAAATCGTGAATCCCATTAAATAAGTAGAGTGGGGTCTGGTACTCATAGAAAACCCGTGATCTTTATTTCCAACTTCCGTATAAAAAAGTATGAATTACAAGGTGAAATAATAATAATTACGTGAACTACAATAATGAACCTCCGGCGGAAACCCCCCAAAACCCGGTGTCACACGTGCATGAGAATTTACTAAGGAGTACAACAATAATACAACACATGTATAAAATGTAAATGAGGCAAAATAAAATAAATAGTACGATGAAGACTTTGTGGATTGCCATGCGTGCCTGAAATATAGCTCCCATAAAGTCTCCTCAACAATTGCACCTATGCGCCAAGATGATTACCAAATGAACCTGTCAGATCCTGCACATTTAGTGCAGAAGTGCAGCATGAGTACGTAAATCAAAGCGTACCCAGTAAGTATCTAGCCTAACCCTGGAGAAGTAGTGACGAGGGGTCAACATCGACACTTACTAGTGGTCCAATAAATCAACATGGTAAATCATAAATAGATAAGAAGCACAACAGTAGTGGTGAGGTAAAACTGTAACTAACACAATCTTCCAAAAATGCGTTCTAACGATATCAATTTCTCAATCTCGTATTCTATCTCAACATCTTAGAAATATCAAGTGCCAATACCAAACGGATAAGGAAGTACCATATAAGATACAAGGCATTAGTGGAAGGAAGAACCTCGTGAATATTCAGACTATTAGCGATATAACGCACGATTATGCCAAGGTCGTACGGCCAGATTCAGAAAGAATATGATACTGTCGAGGCGATCGGCCCGATCCCATCATAATATGTACACTACCGAGGGTCGAGCGGCATGAACCATATATGCATCTATTATACTTCTGAGGCAAACGACCTTCCCCATGAGAGTATGGTACATAATCCTGCCGAGGCGTTCGGCCCGCTCCACAAGAAAGGAAAAGAATTATCGAATTACGAGACATGAGCTTACGATACAGTATATGAACACAAGGTGAGTATAACCTTTACCGTTTCTCAAATTACTTGCCAACAACTCAAGGTAATAAGGCTCGGCCTAACATATATGCATGTATTTCTAAATCAAGTTCGATTATATTTTCAATTAATTAAGCCAGCTGAATGAATTCAAATATTTCAAGTATTACATGATAAAGTCCTAACTCTACCCAGACATAAACATGCTTTAGCTACGCGCAGAATTCCGTCACCTCGTGTGTACGTAGCACCCACAACTATTATCACATAACAATTACATCAACTAAGGGGTGGTTTTCCCCTCACAAAGTTAGACATGAGACTTACCTCGCTCCGAAGTTTCATAACCGGCTCCCACACCACTCTAACACCTCAAACCGATGTTTGTCGCTCCAAAGCTAGTCAAACAATGTGCAAACCAATAACAATATACTCTAATACTCATAATAAATCAATTCATAACAAATCCCAACTCTACTCGAAAAGTCTATAAAGTCAACCCTCAGGCCCACGTGTCCGGATTCTGAAAATTTTCGAAGATAATCATTACCCATAATACCACGAACTCAAATATATAATTTATTTCTGATTCCATGTCTAATTTCGTGATAAAAGTCCACAAACACTAATTTCTAGGTTTCTTTCAAAATCTCACAATTGTTACTAGTTTCCATGTTTAATTCTTTATATAATCCATGTATTTAACTTGTAATAGGAAGAAATCACTTACGTCGAGTTGTTCGATGAAAATCCCCTCAAAATAGCTCACCAAATTCGGCCATCCAAGTGGAAAATGAGATAAATGAGAGCTAAGTCTCGATTTAAAGAACCCTTCTGCCCAGCGATAATCTCGCATCTGCGGCCAAAATGCCGCACCTGCAGCGTCGCTTCTGTGACCACTCCTCAGCTTCTGCACTAAATCACCCAAACACGATGCTTCACATCTGCGGAAATATTTCCCGCTTCTGCGACATAGCAGGTGCAAGCCACTTCTGCTCCAGCGCCTTCTCCCGCTTCTGCGCCCAATGTTTCGCTTCTACACTTGCACAGATGCGACCAAAACTCTGCACCTGCGACCCTTCCCCTGGTTGGCCTTCTTCGCTTCTGCGACGACCTCCCTCGCACTTGCGTGTCTGCAGCTGTGACCAAACCACCGCAAGTACGATGTCACCAAACTTCAGCGGTCTTCAACATTCCCTCGAATCCAAATTTCAATCTGATTTCAATCCCTTTCAAACTCGAGGCCCCCGGGGCCCCATCCAAACATACCAACACATCCCAAAACATTAAACGAACCTGCTCGAGGCCTTAAATCTCACCAGACATCATCAAAACTACAAGTTGTAATACATGACGTGAAGCTACTCAAGGCCACAAACCGCCAAATGACGCGCTAGATCTCAAAATAACCGGTCAGGTCGTTACATTTTCCCCCACTTAAACATACGTTTGTCCTCGAACGTGCCAAGAACTGCTCCGGAGTTGTCTAAAATCATTGTTCGGCACCTCGTGCACCTACCCGTGCCACCACAACCCAGTTGAGCACATTATCTCGAGCCAGACTGAAGATTCTCCCTTCTATTTGGTCAATAAGCCTTAGAACCAAATTCCAACCTCCGAATTTCTCTACAAGGCCTGATTCCAACATACGAACACCGTATCGATCACTACACACTGTACCAAAACATGATCATGCACCCATGCTAAGATCACACAATGTACCACATAACTCATTTTCCCAAGGCAACCTCCTCCAAGCACAATAGCTGAAATTTCACTGACCCGGCCAAAAGCCTGTAGTATACCTCACAACACATATAAGCCATGTTCCAACTCTCGCACTACTACTACGACGGAAGAGATGTGTAGATACTCATAACCACGTGCCGAATCAACAAATCATGGAGTCTTTCCTCCTGACAAGGATCATTACCTCATTCTGAATTGAATAATGATATTTTCTCTTTAATATACCTTACATAAATACCATCGAAATGACCTCAGGTCCAATAATATTGGCTCACCTAGTACAAGCTGCTCGGGCAATAAGCCACCTCACACACCGTCTAAAATCTCATACCGCACCATCGAAGCGCCAACAAGCTACAACTCGAATATGACACATAAGGAAGAATGAACTCAGGAAAAGAACTACCCAGCCCGCTTAACTAATAAAACAATTGAAACGATTCTATGAACCTTTCTCAGAAAATGAGAAATAAAATGCACAAGAATAGATATAGGGAACCGTACTCAACATCTTGTTGTTGCGGCCTGCAACCTGATCTATACATGATACAATTGCGGCATGCAACCTGATCCAAACAACATACTCGTGGCGGCGTGCCACCCATTCCACACATAACAGTAAATAAGGGAATACCTATCAAGCCATAATACTCATACCTATGAAATACTCGAATATCGACCACAAACATGCCAAGTGCAAAAATATAACCTTAGGGAGACGGATATCGCCATACGCTACAAAACCTAAGAATGACTAAGGTGCAATAAATGACCTGCATCTCGAGAGCCATTCTGCTCAAATAATACCACAAGCTACACGGGATCACAACACATGTGTGGATAATCAAGTTGTCTCACAACCCACATGGCACAATATAGGTTTTTTTACATGGAACAACTGACGACGGGAATAGCATCCAATGTCCGAAGGCTCCTCCGTAAGCAATGTTATGCCGAATAAACACATCTGACTTGATGCAGAGCACACATTCACATTAGACCCAACAACGAACCTCAAGACGATTCTGATCTTACCATACTGGCTAATAACCTTTCAAGGGTCCACAATAGCCCTATTCATGACACACACAAGCGGACGTCCCAATCCGGAACAAACTCCCACAGTTCACAACCAAAGGAATAGAGCGCCCTCCAGGCATAAACTCCCACATTAACGATGGTACCATAATCTCCAGGCTCGGTTGCAATCCTTACCAATCAAGTGACTAACATGTCATACTTATATAATTTACCCATGGGATACGCTACCACAACCTTCCACACCAGGTAAAAAAGTCTGCACATCCATACCACCAACCGTACTAATTCCGTAAAGCAAATCAATACACAAAGCCTCTTACATAGGACATTGTTCTCAAGTAACACTAAAGAAAATACCAGCTTACTCTGAACCTCTGAAGTCTTCTCCCTCACCCCCCCTCCAATCTCGTGACATTCTTATCAACACCAAACCTCGACCTTGGTCCTCAACTTCCAAATTTCCGTACCGCCCATTGCATTTACCATGCCGCTAAACAAGAGTACAAGAATTCATCGTAACCCATGTACTACTAGTAGAATAAACACTTCAGTGGCTAGAACCCTTCCACTTAACGCATTCCAGAAGAACCGTCACAAACATGTAGCTGAATTCCCATAACCGCAAAAAATACAAACCTCAAGTTGTGCTCTAAACCGCCATAATTCTTCCGGGATCCATTCACACATAACAAGGCCATTGAAATTAAATACCTCTCAAATCAATCAAATTGTGGTGGTTGTCAAGCCCACACGTACAACAACAAACCACCTGTATAACTTAACACGCCGAAGGAACTTATCATTACCACAATTATGCTGATGCAAACCATTACTACCGACCTCGCTTCTTTAAATTTACTCTTGACTTGTGACAACTAGGGATTTTAGCCTATTATTTGCTCTCTTTTGCTTAGGTTTTGGGTAAAAAAATGCTAAAGGTAGTCCCGAAAACTAACATAATATGCTTGCTTGCAGGGTTTGGCTAATATGAGTAAAAGAAGACCAAAATAAGCTCATGAAGGAGTCAAACATGCACAAGCCAAAGGCTAAAACTGAATAGCGGACCGTGATGGAAAAACGTGGCCGTGTAGGGTTGACTGCTGAGGCGGATAATATTCCGCGGTCGGCGAGATAGAGGTTCAGAGAATCTGCAAACTAGAGAAAACACCATTGCTGACCGCGCTATAAAGGCACGACCGTGAAACCAGTGGGGCGGCCACGAGAGAAATTACGCTGACAGTGAGGATCGAGGTTCAGAGGCCTTGATATCTTGGCTCAAATAGAGAATGCGGCATTACACGGCCGCGAAGTTACCAGACGCGGACGCGGTGGAAATTCCGTTGGGAGCGTGATAAAAGGTTCAGAGACTTGGAGAGTGAAACCTAACTGAGGAACGTGGTCCTCGAATATAATACGCGGCCGCGATTAAAGCTAATGCAGACGTGAATGTATTTACGCTGTCCGCAAAACCTAGTCTAGTCCAAGCCCAGATTTGAAGAAACGCGGTTCGCACTCGTTGTTGTGCGGACGCGTAAGTCCAAGCACTGAGGCTCCCATTTTTACGCTGTCAGCGAAACCTCCGTAGGGTATTTTTGTCCAGAAAATTCAGCTGTGTACAAATAGATCTTTTTCACATTTTTATATTACGTTCTGTATTAGGGAGCTCGTACACAGTCGTACTTTACCATTTTGAGTAATTTTAGAGTAGTTTTAGCTTATATCTTTAGATTTTGCTCTTGTATTTGACTTTTATGGCTTATATTACATCTCCATCTTTGATTTCTATTATTATTATGAGTAGCTAGACCCATTTGCTAGGGTTGTAACCCAATCCTAGTGTGGGTATTTAATGGGTTTTGAATTTTAGGGCTTAATTGTTTATGTGTTAGTGATATTTAGCCTAATTCATGCTAAAATTGTAGAATAAGTGGTTGCAAACACTGATTCATGCCTTTATGACTTAGGCACTTCTTGAGAAAGAGAGACTAAGTCTAGGAAATTTAGGCTAATAAGGAATTGGGGTGAACTCAAGAGATTGATAGCCCCGATTAAAAGGTTAAACCTAGAGATAGTAATATCCGACTTGAGCCAATTTCATTTTGATTGTATGAACACCCATTTGGGCTTGAGAAAGCCAAATCGGGCAAAGTCACTCAAACTATCGAGAGGTATAGAGTGAGCACATATGTGTGATGGTTATATCATGACCCCAATCGTAACAAGCTTGTCCTAAATTCTTGACACCCATTAGATACTCACCTAGGCGGAAGTCACTACCCTAGTGCCTTTTAATACTTGAAAACTTTCACAAAAAATATTGTACTTAGTTTACACTTGGCATACAATAATACAAAAATTAGAATAGAATCAATCACAACAGTTTTTGGAAGTGCAATTAGAAACAACATGCACATCTAGATTAGCTAGATAGCCAACTCCAAACCAAATTAACTCCATGTGGAAATCGATCCCGACCTCATCGGGTAAAACTGCACCGACCACTCCTCGCTACTATATAGTGGTGTAGGTTTGGCCACGATCACTTTTTGGCACCGTTGCCGGGGAGTTAGACGGCGTTGACTATCTATCTAACTATTTGTGTCTTGTTTTTTTTCTTTCCTTCTATTTTTCTAACTTTTGTGTATCTATTGCTTAAGGTACCAAATGGCTCATAATGATGCTCTCGGATATATTCTTCCGGGGGAGGAGGTAGATTAAAACAGTGAGGATGAGGTTAATCTAGAACCTCAAGTCCAAAGAAGATACCGCTAGGCTAATGACAACATTCCAAACCCTCCCCCACCTCCTCCACGGGTAGCACACCGGGTGCTACCCAACAAAGGTTACGCAAGTGCAATTGTCCCGCCCCGGATTCGGGCGGAAAGTTTTCAAATTACAAATGTCATGCTGACCCTAGTGGAGCAAAGGGGCTTCTTCACTGGAGCTCCTCATCAGAACGCATACAAGCATCTAAAGGGTTTTGTAGACACATGATGGGGGAGAAAGAAGACGAATGTGTCGGAGGACCCTCTGAGATTGAGACTTTTCCCATTTTCACTTAGAGGGAAAGCTTTGGACTGGCTCGAGAGGCTACCGAACCACTCCATACACACATGGGATACGTTGGCAGAAAAGTTTACAGCCAAGTTTTTCTCACCGGGTCATATGGCAACATTGAGGGATGAGATCTTAGCCTTTAAATAAGAACCTAATGAACCCCTACATGAAATCTGGGAGTGATACCGGACAATGGTCAAGGAATGCCCAAATAATGATATGACTGAAGCAATGATTCAGCAGACATTCTATAGGGGCATCAACACGACCAACCAGTGTGTAGTGAATCAGCTAGCTGGGGGAAATTTTATGAAGACGCCTTATGCCGATGCTTGTGACATACTTGATGAGATGGCTGACACATCTTCAGCTTGGCAGAGTTGGGAAAATGTTCCTCAGGGTGACCCTAATATCATCCATCTTCACAAGGAACTTCATGATCACGAACAAGCCATAGCCGAGTTGACAACTACTATGAATCAGTTAGCAAAGGCACAACTTCAGCATGTTCAAGGGACAAAGCAAGTAAATTCCATGGAAGGGGTAAATGTCATGGTCAACAAGAGGAAACAACGTGGTCAACAAGTGCAAAACAATCAAGATTAATATGAGCAAAGTGGTAGTGGTGACAATCAAGACGATTATTATGATGATCAAAGTGAGGAAGTGTTATATACCAATAACTACCAAGGTCAACGAAACAATGCTCCAAATCAACAATGGAGATCGCAAGGGAACTATCAAAACTGGGGCAACCAAGGCCAAGGTAATTGGAACAATGGCAACAACAATAATCAGAATTGGGGGAACAACAGTAACAATTGGGGCGGAAATGGAAATCAAGGGGGTTGGAATAATAATAATCAAGGCAACCGGGGGTCGGGCATCCAAAGGCCCCCGATGTATCAACAACCAAACAATCCGCCTCCATATTCGTCTCAAGGGCAAAGTTCTTCAAACAATGAGATGGGCCGAATAGAGAATATGTTCGAACAAATGCTAGAAAAGAATGCCGACTCCGATGCCCAAATAGCCTCCCATACTACCTCTATTCGTAACTTGGAAGTACAACTGGGTCAAATTTCTCAAGAATTGAATACTCGCCCTAAGGGGGCACTACTAAGTGATACGGTAGTAAACCCAAAGGGTGGGAACCATACAGGCCATGCTATGGCGGTGACCACAAGAAGCGGTAGAGGTAGAGATGCAAGTACTTCTGATCCAAAGAAGCTTGTGAGTGAAGATGTTGTGTTGCAACAAAATGATGAGGTTCAAGACAATGATGATAATGTGAATGATGAAGTGAGGATCAATAGAAATGACAATATGGAGGAGACTCAAAATGATGTGAACCCGTCTAGGGAACACGTGATAGACATACCGGAAATGGTAGTGCCTAAAACCAAGGGCCCTTTGCCAAGGACTCCTCCACCGTATCCTCAAAGGCTTGCAAAGAAAAATAATGAAAATCAATGCAAGAAGTTTATTGAGATGATGAAAAGTTTATCAATCAATGTGCCCTTAGTGGAAGCTCTCGAACAAATGCCGGGATATGCCAAGTTCATGAAGGACTTTGTAACTAAGAAGAGATCTATGAATTGTGAGACCATCAAAATGACTCATAAAGTGAGTACCATGGTGCACTCAATGGCTCCAAAGCTTGAACATACCGGTGCCTTTACAATTCCATGCACCATTGGCAGAGCCGATTTTGCAAAAGCCTTGTGTGATCTAGGAGCAAGTATTAATTTGATGCCATATTCCGTGTGCACGATACTAGGTATTGGGCAACCAAGAGCTACTTCCATGAGATTACAAATGGAGGATCGGATAATGAAAAGTCCTCTTGGTATTATTGATGATGTTTTAGTCCGAGTCGACAAGTTTATTTTGCCTGCTGATTTTGTAATTCTCGACTGCGAAGTCGACTACGAGGTGCCTATAATATTGGGGAGACCTTTCCTAGCAACAGGGAAGGCATTGGTGGATGTGGAATCAGGGGAGCTCACCTTCTGAGTGGGCGATGAAAACGTTGTATTCCACGTGTGCAAATCAATGAGGCAACAAAATAGCAATGAAGTTTGCTCTTTTGTGGATCTTGTGATGGAGGTGATAGTTGATGACACGAGTGCCATGATCAATGTGGAAGACCCTTTGGAAGCTGTGTTGCTAAACCATGAGGATGATGAAAAGCAAGGCTTGGTTGAATGTGCAAATGCATTGCAAGGAATGGGATCCTACTCATATAGGCCCCATAAACTTTCATTGGATTTGGAAAACTGGAAGACTCCACCAACAAAGCCCTCAATCGAGGAGCCACCAACATTAGAGTTGAAACCTTTGCCTTCACACCTCAGGTATGAATTCTTAGGCCCTTCTTCCATATTACCTGTTATTCTTTCTGCTTGCCTAACTAACGTGCAGGTAGATTCCACTCTTGCGGTGCTTCAAAGAAGGAAAAAGGTAATTGGATGGACTTTGGATGACATTCGGGGTATAAGCCCCGCCTTTTGCATGCACAACATTATACTAGAGGATGATGCCAAACCCTCCTTGCAACATCAAAGGAGGTTGAACAAGGCTATGCAAGAGGTCGTCAAGAAGGAAATTGTCAAGTGGCTTGATGTAGGGGTTGTGTACCCTATTTTGGATAGCTCATGGACTTTACCGGTAGAATGTGTGCCGAAGAAGGGGGGTATGGCTGTGGTCACAAATGAGAATAATGAGTTGATCCTCACTCGTATTGTCACCGGATGGAAGGTATGCATGGACTACATAAAGCTGAACAAAGTGACCTGCAAAGACCACTTTCCATTTCCCTTTCTTGATCAAATGTTGGACAGACTTACCGGGCGTGCCTACTATTGCTTTTTGGATGGGTACTCAGGATACAACCAGATTCTCATTGCATCGGAGGACCAAGAGAAAACAACCTTCACATGTCCGTATGGCACATTTGCATTCTCACGGATGCCGTTTGGTTTGTGTAATGCACCAGCTACCTTTCAGCGGTGTATGATGGCAATATTTACGGATATGGTGGAGGATGTCCTCGAAGTGTTCATGGATGATTTTAGTATTGTGGAGGACTCATTTGAAGAATGCTTGGATAATCTTGACAAAGTGTTGGCCCGATGTGAAGAGACCAACCTAGTGCTTAATTGGGAAAAATGTCACTTTATGGTTGAGGAAGGCATTGTCCTCGGCCATAAAATCTCAAAGGACGGTATTGAAGTAGACAAAGCAAAGATTGAAGTTATTTCAAAACTCCCTCCTCCTACTTCCGTCAAGGGAGTTAGGAGCTTTCTTGGGCACGTGGCGTTCTACCGAAGGTTCATTAAGGATTTCTCAAAAGTGGTGAACCCCTTGTGCAAGCTGCTAGAAAAGGATGCAAAGTTTGTGTTCAACGAAGATTGCATGAAAGCTTTTGAGCTTCTCAAGTATAAATTGACAACCACTCCCATCAACACTGCACCCAATTGGAACTTACCATTTGAGCTCATGTGCGATTCTGGTGACGTTGCGGTAGGAGCAGTTTTGGGGCAAAGGGTCAACAAGATATTTTATCCGGTCTATTATGCAAGCAAAATGATGAATGACGCCCAAGTCAATTATACGGTGACCGAGAAAAAGTTATTAGTTATTGTCTTCTCCATGGAAAAGTTCAGGCCATATCTCATGGGTGCCAAAGTGATTGTGCACACCGATCACGCGGTACTCCATTACTTGATGACCAAGAAGGACTCGAAGGCTAGGTTGATGAGATGGGTTCTTCTACTTCAAGAGTTTGACCTTGAAATCATTGATAGAAAAGGAAGTGATAATCAAGTGGCAGACCACTTGTCCTGCTTAGAAGAGGAGGGAAGGCCCCGTAATGGCCTAAAAATCAATGATTCTTTCCCGGATGAACAACTCCTCTCTGTGTCTTTGAATGGTATGCCTTGGTTTGCCGATGTGGCTAACTTTCTTGTGACCGGCATTGTCCCAAGTGAGCTCTCTTCTAACCAAAGGAAGAAACTCAAATGGGACAACTTGGATTATTATTGGGACGAGCCCTATCGTTTCAAGATTTGCAATGATGGTGTGATCCGGAGATGTGTCCCAGAAGTAGAGCAAATGAATATTCTTTATGCTTTCCATTCCTCGCCCTACAGTGGTCATCATGGTGGGGAGAGAACTGCTTCAAAGATTCTTAGCTATAGATTTTATTGGCCTACCCTATATAAAGATGCAAGTGAGCTTGTTAAGAGGTGTGATGAAGGCCAAAGAGCTGGTGGAATTTCCAAGAAGGATGAAATGCCTCTCACCACTATTCTTGAGATCGATATTTTTGACGTGTGGGGGATAGACTTCATGGGGCTATTTGTGAGTTCCTGTGGTAACACTTATATTCTAGTTGCTGTTGATTATGTTTCCAAGTGGGTTGAAGCTATAGCTTTTCCCAACAATGAGGCACAGAGTGTAGTGGCGTTCCTAAAGAAAAATATCTTCACACAGTTTGGCACCCCTCGGGAAATCATCAGTGATGGGGGATTCTCATTTCTGCAATAAGGCTTTAGACACTTTACTTTCCAAGTATGGTGTCAACCCCTTATCATCCCCAGGCTAGTGGACAAGTTGATGTCTCCAACAGGGAGATAAAGAGCATATTATCAAAAATTGTCAATGCAAACCGAACGGATTGGTCAAAGAAACTTGACGATGCTTTGTGGGCTTATCGAACTGCGTATAAGGCTCCAATTGGTATGTATCCATACCGGTTGGCATTTGGAAAAGCATGCCATCTTCCGGTTGAGTTAGAGCACAAGGCCATATGGGCGCTCAAGAAGTTAAACCTTGAATGGGATGTAGCAGCCAACCTCCGGGTAGAGCAACTCAATGAACTTGATGAATTCCAGTTTCATGCTTATTCCAGATCATCCTTGTATAAGGACAAGATGAAGTACTTACATGAAAAATATGCCCGGAACAAAGAATTCAAGTAGGGTGACTTGGTTCTTCTATTCAAGTCCCGGTTACGACTGTTTCCGGGAAAGCTCAAGTCAAAATGGAGTGGCCGTTTTGAGGTGGTGCACGTGACTCCGTTTGGTGCTCTTGACTTGAAAAACAAAAATGGTAAAATCTTCAGAGTTAATGGGCACCGAGTGAAGGATTACCTCGGCAAGTTTCATGACAGCCATGTGGTAGCCTTGACCAATTTCCAATGATATTGGTAACATGCATTGTGCCGCGACGTTAAATCAGGCGCTTCTTGGGAGGCAACCCATGTGTTTTTCTTTCTTCTTTGATTTTCTTCTTAGATTAGGCTTTATTTTGAACTAACTGGTTGTGAGCTTTGTATAGGAATTGTTTATGCAGTACAGGAATGTTGCTCGAAATATTTGCCTAAGAATGGGGAATAAAGCAGACCGCGCTCAAACTTTTACGATCCACGAGAGATTTTTGCGGGTGCGTATATTATCAGCGGACGCGGATTTGAAAAGTCCAGAATATCAACTCTCTGAAGTTGTATTCACGTCCGCGTTCGTAATTTCTTGGTCCGCGTTGAGATTATACGGCCACGCCTATTATTCCGCTCTTAGCGGACCTGTTTCTGAAAAGGTTCATCGAAAGGTAAAAAGCACGGATGCGGTGGAATTACGCGGACCGCGCTCAGGTAACCTCTGGGGTTGGTATAAATAAGAAGTTCTTAGGTCTTTTACACTTTTTTCGAACCCACACTCTCAGCAAAATAGGCCACTGTTCATTTTCCACTTCTTAAAATTTCAATTTCATATCTCATTAGTCAAGAAGCTATTTCCTACTACAAATCCTAATCTTTACATTAATTTCATCTTTTGATTTTCTTTCTTCTACTTTTAATTTTTCTTTCAGTTAGGGTTACTACAAGCCTAAGTCTAAATAATGTACAATTGAGGGTTAATTCATGTGGGTAATTGATTTTCATGCCTAATGGGGGACTGGGTTGTTCATTTTACCACTTAATTGCCTAATGTTTATGCTAAGTAAAAATCCTAGGTCATAAACTCTTCGTCAGTGCCCATCTATTTTGAATTCCACGGACCGCGGTCCAAATTTCGCGGTCCACATTCTTGATTATATGAGTGCTAGATGGGCTAACTGTTTTGCGGAGATTGTTTCGCGGTCCGCGGCTTACATTACGTGGCTGCACTTGTAATTTCGCGGACCGCAGAGCTAAGTTTTAGAGAGTTTCTAAATGGGGTCCGTGGTCGCATTAAAATTTTACGCAGACAACGCTCGTTGTTTCGCGGCCGCGCCCAGTTTTTCGCTCTCAGCGGAACCCAATGTTCAGAGAGTTGGTAGTCAGATCCCAACTCTTTCGCGAACCACACTCATTTTTACGCGGACTGCGCTGACCTTTTTGCGGCCACGCCCTTTTGTTTCGCTATCAGCGGAATCCAATGTTTAGAGAGTTGGTAATTTGATCCCAACTCTTTCGCGGACCGCGCTCAATTTTACGTGGACCGCGGTGAGCCTTCTGCAGCCGCAATTCCTTTTCTGCTGACAGTGTACCACTGCTCTGTGAAACACTGCAATCATATATCTGCTTTCATTTCATAATTGATTGAATAACATTACTAATGAGCTTTCATTGATTGTATATGCAGATAATGGTTAGATCTCGAGGTGGTCCAGAAAAACAACCAGGGAGGGGAGATTCCTCCCGTTGCCGGGGGAGAGGAAAACAGATAACACTCCTAGCTCCTAAAGGAATCATTGGGAATACATAGACCCTCTGGAGACCCACTCCAGACACTTCGAAGACCAGTGAATATGTCCCATCCTGGGAGATTTCAGAGGGGGAGGTTGCCCAAACCCAACCCGAGGTGCAATCTCAAACTTTCCATCTCATCGATCAACCCACCTCTGCATTTGAGCCGGATGATGGTCAGAAGGAGATAGTGATACTTCAGCACCTCCTCCCCTACCTACTACAACTCCGGCCTCAACAACTATTCCTATTGATATTGATGATGAAAAAGAGGTTCCGGATGACGGGAGAGGAGGTGATACACATGAAGGGGGTTGAGTAGATCAAGGAAGCCGACAGTGTGGCAAGATCGGTTTGTGAGTGAGAAGGCCTACCACAAATTTCGAGAATGGTGGCCATAAAGGACGCTCACCCTTGAGCGTCATTTCATAGAAAGAGACGTTCTCCCTCACAACCCGAATATGAAGAGACAATTTGTTGAAAGAGTGGGATGGAAATTCTTTACTAGCAAGTTGCCGGAAGCAAATGAGTACCTAGTCAAGGAATTTTACGCCAATGTTCCCCACATCACAAAGGGCACCCATGTGACTAAGGTACGAAACAAGAAGATCAGGTTCGATGGAAACGATCTGAATACATATGCCGGGTTTGATGATGTAGACGGTGCTCTATACATACAGAAGTTAGCATTAGATGAAGCAGTCCGTCCATGGTTAGTAGAGGTGATAGCCATACCAGGGACAACACCACCCTAGCTTACACCGGGAGTCTCAATTGCCAGAAACACCCTTATCTTTGAAACAAAAGGGTGGTGCACCTTCGTCTGTAACCACCTTGATCCGTGCCAGCATGACAGTGACATTCCACTTTCCCGAGTGATCCTCAGAGCATCCATCATGGCAGGGTACCTGATAAATGTGGGGAACCTCATGGCCAAAAACATATCCAAGGCAACCGGGAAGGAAGAATGGTCTTACCCTTACCCTAATTTCATCACTATGTACCTAGAGGACCAGCAGGTTGAGGGGAGACACTTTGACACGAAGGCGAAGCTAAGAAGGCCCTTCTCCTGGTACAGCCTTTAGGGTCCAGACAACCCCAAGTCCAAGGGCAAAGCCACCACCTTCACTGGGCAGTCGGAAGAGCCAGGGGTAGTGGCATCTGGGTCTGTGCCTTCCACAACTGAAGGGTCATCTGCTGCCATGCCACATCCTTCCTCCGGTCCATCTACTTCTATCCCATCATCAGTGCCTTCTTCATCAGCTTACCCTCAGATTGCACTGAGGGTAAATCAGACTTTGGCCGGCATCAACAGCTGGATGCAGGTAGCTACATCAAAGCTATCTGCCTTATCCAGTGCAGTAGCAGCTCAAGCAGTTCCAGCACAGCTCCAGATGCCTCCATCAGTGGAGGAGTCATTGCAGAGTATTCTTGAAAACCAAAAGAATATTTTGGAGTCTCTGGGTGTACATGGAAAGGTAATCAAGGAGTTAGGTAAACTGGTGAGGAAAGTGAAGAAGGGTCAAGAAGAGTTGAAGAACAAAGTGGCGAAGCTCACTTCCACCGGCGATATTCTTCTAGATCTCCTTATGGGAGAGACTTCCCCTGCAGCACAGACAGCTCAGCCAGCACAGGTACCATAGCAGGAGGCTGATAGAGAGCCGGTAAGGAGAGTGGTGATACCCTAGACGGAGGTCTTGGAGATTGAGCTGGAGGACCCCAAGGGAGATGATGAGTCTGGCCAGCCACAGGACCCCACCAGTGACCCCATGCAGACAGAGGCCTCATAGGGAGTTCTCTTTACTCTCTATCCCTCCCCTATTCTATTTTTGCTTTTAGCATTAAGGACAATTCTAATTTTTATTTGGGGGGAGGCCCTATTATGATATGATAATTTTGATGATTGGTCTGTAATAACTTTGATACTATTTTTCTTTATTCTCTACTTATTGTACTTTCATTTTCGTACTTTTCACTTTTTGTATGTATATAAAATTACCATTCCATGTATATATTCATTCCCATTTTGTGTATATTCGTTTCAATCCCCTATTGTACATATTCAGTTTACTTTCCGTATTTTACTTTATAACTTCTTTTGTAATTATCCTTAATAGCTTAGCTTCTTATTTCATTTAGTAGTTTCTTTTTGAATTTGTAGCTTCTTTTTACAATTTTTCGTGATCAATAAGCCTTTAGTTTTCTTAATGCCACGGTTCTTTCCAGAGGTGGAATTTGTGTGAACCGGGTGGCTCTTCCCAACGATGGATGGCGTGACAACCTTCTTAAGGGATTGAGTCTGTTTTTCTTTCTGTTTTGATATATAGTAGTAATGAATAAAAGTGTCTCAAGTAGGCTTCACTTGGTACCAACACATTTACCTTCGACCTCATGGTTAGAGACAAGTTGGTTGAAGAGATTAGCTCTAGTTGTGACCTTTAGACTCTTGAGTTGACTAAAACTATCATCAAGTGGTTTTTGTGAGCCATATGTGATCTTCAACCTTAGCTAAGGTTATTGTGGGCCCTCGACTCTATTTTCTTTAACAATCCAGTAGCTTGAGAGGTGAGGTATTGCATTGTAAGTCCAAGTCTCGTGCCAACAAGTCTAGATCTTGCTCGAATGTTTTTCTTCGCGAAATTCTAAGTGTAGCTCGACTTGAGAAGTGATTATAGGCTCTCATTGATTCTATGTGAATTTGAAAACTTCCATAGCCTACCACTATGATGTCCTTAGTCAACCCCTTTGAGCCTAAGCCTTTTTCATTCAATAACCACATTACAAGCCTTCATCTGTTCTATAATGACCCTCTCTTGGCACCCAATCTTTCCTTAGCATTCATGATGAACAATAGTCAAAAACATAAGTTTGGGGGAGAGAAGAGGAATTTCAAAGTGATGAATGATGCAAAGAACAAAAGGAATTGATGAAAAGGAAAGGCAAAGAAAAAGATATAAAAAAAATAGTATGTCAAAAGAAAAGCAAAGGTTGAAAGGATTCAAGAGAACAATGTTGAAAGGCTTGGAATGATGAGAAAAGGAGAAAAATGATCGTCATAGAGAAGAAAGAGTGACAAAGTCTCTCTAGTTCCCCCAAGGAAGAAGAAAATAACTCAAAGAGTCAAGAAAGCATGAGCCGAATTGATAAAATGGAGTGCTTAAGTAAAGATTAGTTCATTAGGGCCGACCTGGATTCGAAAGGCCTTCATTACATCCCGCTAAAGCCCTATAGGATTTCAAGTTGAGTGAGCTTACATTAGTGGTGATTCACATGAGGGGCAAGCCTATGGTACTTAGAGCCAGACTTGTGGCATTCTTTTGAGAGTGATGAGCACACTTCTTTACAATCCCGATTTTGAGTGTCACATTCTATAAGGTGAGATGAGCTCATGGGGCGTAGAGGAGAAGGAGTCTGGGATCCACAACGACCTAGGTGAGAGCGAGGTTCCTTGATGAATTGAGTCAACTTTTTATGCTCTTGTGTTACATTAGACCTATAAAACTCAAAAAGTCGTAACATAATATTGTTGATAATGCATTTGTGTTGAGGGTAATTGTTAGTTCCAATTGATGTTTGATAAAGTCACCTTAGGACAGCTGATATTTTCCTTTCTTTTTGTTACGGAGGTTGAAATTACCTTGTTTGCTTGAGGACAAGAAAAAGCTTAAGTTTGGGGGAGTTGACAACTAGGGATTTTAGCCTATTATTTGCTCTCTTTTGCTTAGGTTTTGGGTAAACAAATACTAAAGGTAGTCCCGAAAACTAACATAATGTGCTTGCTTGCAGGGTTTGGTCAATATAAGGCAAAGAAGCCAAAATAAGCTCATGAAGGAGTCAAACTTGCACAAGCCAAAGGCTGAAACTGAACCGCGGACCGCGATGGAGAAGCGCAGCCGCGTAGGGTTCACCGCTGAGGCGGATAATATTCCGCGGTCGGTGAGATAGAGGTTCAAAGAAGATGCAATCTAGAGAAAACACCACCACTGACCGCGCTACAAAAGCGTGGCCGCGAAACCAGTGGCGCGGCCGCGAGGGAAATTACGCTGACAATGAGGATCGAGGTTCAGAGGCCTTGAAATCTTGGCTCAAACAAAGAACGCGGCCCGCGTCCAAATTATGCGGCCGCGAAGTTATCAGACGCGAACGCGGTGGAAATTCTGCTGGGAGCATGATAAAAGGTTCAGAGACTTGGCAAGTGAAACCTAACTGAGGAACGCGGTCTGTGAACATAAACGCGGACGCGAATATATTTATGCTGTCCGCGAAACCTAGTCCAGCCAGAGCCCAGATTTAAAGAAACGTGGTCCGCGCTCGTTGTTGCGCGGACGCGAAAGTCCAAGCATTGAGGCGCCCATTTTTACGCTATCAGCGAAACATCCGTAGGGTATTTTTGTCCAGAAAATTCGGCTATGTATAAATAGATCTTTTTCACATTTTTAGGTAAAGTTCTATATTAGGGAGCTCGTGAACAGATGTACTTTACCATTTTGAGTAATGTTTGTCACGCCCCGTTTTCTACCCGCAAAATAATATTATGTGGATTAAAGGGTTTTTCCAATTAAAGTGACAAAATTGAGTAGGGATTATTTTATTTACAGAGTCGTCACTTGGAATTGATTTTGTTTGGTGTTCCAAGTCACCTTTTATTTGAATCCCTAATCAAAGGAAGATTTGACTCTATTATTATTGGTCTACGAAAACAAAGTCCGGGTAAGGAATTCTGTTAACCGGGGAGAAGGTGTAAGGCATTCCCCGAATCCCGTGGTTCTAGCATGGTCGCTTTTATTGACTAAAATTTGGCTTGAACTATTTTTGGTTAAAGTGTGTATTATTTGCCTTAAGTTACTATTGTCTAGTGCTGCTTAATTATTAATAATTTTGGCCTAGGAGCGTGTAAGCACACAAAGTCCTTATTTGATTATATGTATTAAAACAAAGAACGTGTCGGCACATATGGTTTAAATACAATTAATATTAAAAAGTCAAGGAGCGGGAATGCACACATGACTACTTTATTAAAAAAATTATCGACCAAGGACCGTGTATGAACACATGGTCTACATCTCGAACGTGCCTAAAATTGCCTATCGCTTAAATTAATTAAAAAAGCGCTTCTTTTTTATTTATTACTTGTTCGACAAAAAAAAATATTATTATTAAAAAACAATTTTCACTAATGAAAGACATTAAACCCGGGTAAGCTTATGTTAAACTTTCATGGTATTTGGCCACTTATTTTATTTAACAAAATACAATTTATTGGTTTTAAAGAAAATGCCCATCTTACTTTCTATTGTCATTGGGCCTATAAATTTTAGCTTATTTGGCCCGTGTTGCTTAAGAGTCTCGATGACCAAGACAACACAAAATAACAAGTATTCTTCTAAGCCCAAATTGCTTCTTACATTGATGTCCAAACTAAAAATTATTTTTTTTCATAAAACAAACTTACATGCTAATTATTATCTTTTATCTTCTTAACGAACTATTTCTTAAGGACTAACATAATATTTCTACCCATCTACACCAATCATGGCACTAATCAAACTACACTCATTAACAACATAAAAAACCACGACTAAATATAAAAACTACAAAAAACGGTAATACTTCAATGCTAAAGAGAAGAACTATATTAAGTATAACATTATGTTGACTATAATTCAAAGCATCAAAACATTTGAAGCTAGAAGTCTTTCTTAGATAATTATACATGAACCATGAAAGTAACTCACGGAAAAAAGCCCAAACTAACAAATATGGTTAAAAGTGGGGTCTTTATCCTTTCCTTAAACTAAGTAATCTTTAACAAAATACAATTTCAATCATATATATAAAGAAGAAAACGATAATTTAACTAATTTTTAACAGATTTACATGATGATAACACTAATATAACATTCATCTTGAAACAAAATCAGATCTAATATGTTCCATCAACCAAACCGGGATCAAATCCTTCTTATTATCATCAAGAATCTGCAATATAAGAATTTGAAAGTTACCTGGTTTGTAGAATAATA
>AWOL01S0017212.1:1429-30936 GCA_000715115.1 Nicotiana otophora
GCAAGCTCAGATCAGAACTCTCCTATCTAGTGGAGCTTTTCCGTTGCCCCGATCTCGTGAGTCATCTCCAGAGGGTCGACCTCCACGTGATCGTTCCTCTCGTCCTGCTCGTGATCGTTCCTCCCGTCCTCCCCGTGATCGTGCTTCCCGTCCTCCACAAGACCGTTCTCTATATCGTCTTGTAAATGAAAGTTCATCAGACGGTGATGATGATGTTGTAGAAAATACCCCTTGACTTTAATATACTTTGAACTAGACAAATAGAACCAATTTTGAACTAGTTGTAATTAGTTTTAACTTGATTTTGAATTTTTATGTTCAATTGAACTTTAATTTGTTAGTTTTAAAGTATTTATTGAATTTTATGCCAAAATTAAACCCAGAAAAACCGACCAAAGTTAGTCGATTTTTAATAAAAAAAATAAATTATTCCAAAATACCGACCAAAGTTGGTCGGTTAATGAATATTAAATTCCCAGAATTCAACATTACCGACCAACTTTGGTCGGTATTTTTCCTGCACTGTTGAGATTACCGACCATAGTTGGTCGGTAATGTTTAATTTTAATTATTTTAAATATATATATATTTTCAATTACCGACCAAAGTTGATCGGTTTTTTTAATTTTAATAATTAATAAAAAATATAATTTAGTTAAACCGACCAACTTTGGTCGGTAAAATTAAATTAATAAAATATGTTTCCGACCAAAGTTGGTCGGTAAGTAATTAAACTTATCAGATGGTCGTGTAATTTCCGACCAAGTTTGGTCGGTAAGCCATTCCGATCATCAAAACACTGTCCACACCGTAATGGTCGCGTTTTGGTCGGTAATTGGCCATAACCGACCAACTTTGGTCGATTTGTTGATCGGTTTTTACCGAATTTCTAGTAGTATAAGGCCAGTATCTATTGTATACTTTAACTTAATATAATATGTACCTATTAAACACATCATGACATGTGGCACGATGAGTGATTTGTACCCAAAATTCAGCGCGTGAAGGAGAAATGTTTGGCCTGTATTTTTTTTCATGTTTTCTTCTTTAAATAATTTTTTTATTCTTCTTCTCCTTCATCTTCTCCATCGCTAATTCCATCTACCACAAGATTCTTTTCCTCCCAATTTCTTCCTGAGTTGTATTACACATTCATTTCACTTCCAATAGTGATTAACTTATCAATTCACTTTAAAGAATTTCGTACACGCCAAAGAGTAAAACCCAGAAATGATATATTAAAAGAGGCTGAGATAAATCTTGAAATTCAAACTCGAATTTGCAGTAATGTTAAACTTTATATATGGATTACCTTTTTATTTCAGAGATAAACCTTAGAATTCATTTCAAATTTGAATTATTTACAAGTCAAACCCATTTTGCAGAGAGAAAGCAATAAAAAAAACCTCAGCAATTTCAGAAAATAATCAAGAAAACTCGAATAGATTTTGCAAAGAGAAACCCAACAAGAAAAGACGCAGCAATTTCAAACATCAATCTTGTAATATCGATCCGATTTTACATAGAAAAATCATCCAACAAGAAAAATCCAGCAATTTCAGACATTAAAAAAAGAAGCAATTTTGACTTGATTTTGCAGCTGCAAACATGGAGATTAACCAAACTATTGCATCTACATCAACATTTTCCGTCTAGATGTAAAATTTTACGGCCAAGCTGCACATCTACAAATATGAAAAATTTCCAACCAAGAAAATAATATGCTTTTTGTTTGGACATGGCTAAAGAGAGATGGAAACACAAATGGGCAGGGAAGAAGTGATAGCTTGAGAAAAAGAGAGGAGAAAAGAGATGACTGCCTGGAAAAGGTGAGTTTGGTGCGGGGAAGGTGGGAGTAAAGTTTTTATTTTTTTTAAAAAATCTTTTTCAATTTGAATTATTTAGCCTTAAATAAAGAAAATGGGAACAACCACATGTCACTCTTTAATTCGATGTTTCACCACGTCATCCGAAAGTGAACAACACGCACTTAACCTTTTAAACCGGGTGAGTGAGAGGTGTTTAATAGGTACATATTCCATTAGGTCAAAGTGTATAATAGGTATTGACCTTAGTTAAAGTGTCTAAATAGAAACTGAAACCAAATTTAAAAGGTCGTATATGTATTTGGCCTTGAAAGGTTCTTCTAGGATAACGTCACTATTGCTATGAGATACCAACTTAGAAGGTATTCTATGATAAGTTGTGTGCTCAAAAGGTCAGGTTTCAGTCACGAACCATGGATTCCTTATTTTTTAGAAATTTCAATTTTTTTTTTAATTTAAATTTGCTCGAATTGGTGTTCTAACTTCTTAGATAACACAACTGATATTTATTAGTTTATCACATGGAAGGTTCTTTTTTCCTTGGGTGTAATTCGTGACTCTACAATCGGTGTATTTTCGATTATTATATTTATAATATTATTAAAATATTATTTTTCTTTTTACTTGTGAATATTCGGGTTTCTCTATTTCTTGATTGTACAACTGGAGTTAAAAGACCAAGCTCTTATGTACAACTGGGAAAATTAGTTTGGAATATATAATCAGAACTATTAAGTGTTTGAGCTCAATTAGAATGGAGTAGCGTTGTTCGCTATCCTAAAATCAAACACCTACTTTACCATTTCATAAATGTTGTCCACCGATTAAATATTGTAGCCAATGTGGCATAAAATTATAATCATCAATAGTATTTGAAGTATACTACGATTGTCACGACCCGAAATTTCCACATTCGGACCGTGATGACGCCTAACATTTCACTTGCTAGGCAAGCCAATGTTAGAATAATATTAATCAATTTTTAAATAATTTTTAAATTATTAATAATCAAAGAAACAAATGCGGAAGCAAAGTTTGAAATATAGTGAATAATCCATAAAACAACGGTGTCTAAATACCATCCCAGAATTGGTGTCACAAGTGCACGAACTTCTAGAATAAATACAAATAAAGGTCTGTATAAGATAAAGTTGTCTAGAAACAAACACACAGCTAAAGTAAAGTAGACGGGGACTTCAGAACTGCGGACGCCATGCAATTATACCTCAAGTCTCCTCTGTTAGCTGAAATCCGAGCAAGTCTATGGTACGCCGCTGGGACCAACTCCAAAATCTGCACAAGAAGTGCAGAGTGTAGTATCAGTACAACCGACCCCATGTACTGGTAAGTGCTGAGCCTAACCCCGATGAAGTAGTGACGAGGCTAAGGCGGGTCACTTACATTACCTGTACGCAATATTAATAACAACAACAATAGTAGAAATAAATCAGGTAACTCGTTTATAATAATTGTAGCCAACTCAGCAGTCATAACCAATTATCATTTCTCTCAATTCTGTTGCAGCGTGCAACCCGATCTCATAATATATTCACATTTTATTCTGTTGCAGTATGCAACCCGCTCTCACAATATATTCACATTCAATTCTGTTGCAGCGTGCAACCCGCTCTCACAATATATTCACATCCAGTTCTGTTGCGGCGTGCAACCCGCTCCTCCAATATATTCATTTTAATCAAGTCTGTGGCGGCGTGCAACCCGATCCCCCAATATATATATATATATTATATATATATATGTATGTCAACTTTTAAATAAGTCTGTTGCAGCGTGCAACCCGATCCTTCAATATGGACTTTTAATAAGTCTGTTGCGGCGTGCAACCCGCTCCTCCAACATATTCATTTACCAATTCTTATAGAAGAATTTTTTTCAATCAATGCAACAATTAATATAAAATTATAAGACAACAATCATACACTAATTGTGATTTAATTACTAACAAACAAAGGCAAATAGCAAATTATAATAAAAATCAGTAAGAAAATATACAGTTTAATATATAATATGCTAAATGTCAAATAACAATTAAGGCACATAATTTAAATAGCATGTAACAATTAATGCAGGAATTGAATAATTAATATTTGACAAAGAATAGGAGAGAAACAAATATTATAATAATTAATTCATAATTTAAAATAATTTATGATTTCTCAAGTAAATACGCAAACAATTAATTTGACGACGTATAGACACTCGTCACCGCCTATATGTCGTTCACATGCATTTCACATAACAAATAATTTAAGGGTTCTATTCCCTCAAGTCAAGGTTAACCACGACACTTATCTTGCTTTGCAAATTCTAATCAATTATTCAACCACAACTTTTCCTTTTAAATTTGACTCCGAAAGCTTCAAATATATTCACAAACAATTCGATATATTCAATACTAATCATAGGAATTAATTCCATATGAATTTATAAATTTTCCGGATAAAAATTTGAAATTAATTTAAATATTCGACAGTGGGATCCACGTCTCAAATCCCGAAAAAACTCGCGAAATCCGAATATCTGTTCCGCTACGAGTTCAACCATACAAAAATTGTCCAATTCTCATATCAAATGGACCTTCAAATCTTAACTTTTCGTTTTTGAAAGATTTTATAAAAATCTGATTTCTTCCATTTAAATCCGAAATGAATGATGAATATAGACATGGATTTGTGAAATATAATCACTTTTGGTTAAAGAACACTTACCCAATTGAAAGTCATAAACAGCCCCCTTAAAATCGCCCAAATCCGAGACTTGAAACTCAAAAATGAGTAAATATGGCGACTTCCGAATTTATGGGCTCTGCCCAGTCATTTTCGCATCTACGGATAAACGTTCCGCATTTGCGGACTCGCATTTGTGATGCCAGGCTGCCAGGTGAAGTTTCGCATCTGCGGATACTCCTGTCGCACCTGCGACATCCGCTTCTGCGCAAAATGGTCGCACCTGCGAAGACCCCAGACCAGGCCAGGCCCGCATCTGTGTGATTTGGTGCGCATCTGCGGACATGTTTCTGCGAGAAGTTTTCCGCTTTTGCGATCGAAGCCTTGACACGCCTGGGCGCATCTGCGATGGAAGGCTCGCATCTGCGAGCTCGCACTTGCGGGCAAAAATCCGCAGGTGCGATTACAACAGAAGGAAAAAAAATCAGATTTTGCTTAAGTCAATTCTCGATCCGATTTCAATCTGTATCACTCTCGCGGTACTCGGGACCCAGTACGAATATTCCAACAAGTCCAATAATATAATACAGACTTACTCCGGGTTTCGTATCACGTCAGACAATGCTGAAATTATAATTCACACCCTGATTCAAACTTTGAGTTTTAAACTTTTCAATTTGCAAACCTCGTGCCAAAACATATTAAAATGAATCCAGAATGACTTCAAATTTGGCACATAAGTCATAAATGACATAACGGAGTTGTTCAAATTTTCAGAATTGGATTCCGGCTCAGATATCAAAAAGTCAACCCCGTGGTCAAACTTGTAACCTTTAGCATTTAAATTGCTAGTTCCGTTAAATGGTCATTACTTGAGCTAGGGACCTCCAAATTAAATTTCGGGTATACGCCCAAGTCCCAAATCACTATACGGAGCTACCGGAACTGTCAAAATACTGATCCGGGTCCGTTTACTAAAAATATTAACCAAAGTCAACTCAGTTGAGTTTTTAAAACTTTATCACATTTTAATCCATTTTTCACATGAAAACTTTACGAAAAATTGTACGGACTGCGCACGCAAGTCGAGGAATGATAAATGATACTTTTGGAGGTCTTAGAATACAGAATTACTTATTAAATTTAAAGATGACATTTTGGGTCATCACATTCTCCACCTCTAAAACAAACGTTCGTCCTCGAACGGAGTTAGAAAAAGTACCTGATCTGGAGAAAGGTGTGGATATTTACTCCTCATGTCCGACTCAGACTCCCAGGTAAATGCCTCTACCGGTTGACCTCTCCATTGCACCTGAACTGAAGGATAACTCTTAGACCTCAACTGTCGGACCTGCCGGGCTAGAATAGCCACCGGCTCCTCCTCGTAAGTTAAATCTTTGTCCAATTGGACTGAGCTGAAATCTAACACCTGGGACGGATCATCATGATATTTTCGGAGCAAAGACACATAGAACACCGGAAGAACCGCTGATAAACTAGGTGGTAATGCAAGCCTGTAGGCTACTTCACCCAAACTTTCAATAATTTCAAAGGGTCCGATATACCTAGGGCTCAACTTGCCCTTCTTTTCGAACCTCATTACACATTTCATAGGTGAAACCCGGAGCAATATTCTTTCTCCAACCATGAATGCAATATCACGAACTTTACAGTCAGTATAACTCTTTTGCGTAGACTGAGCTGTGTGAATTCGATCCTGAATAATCTTGACCTTATCCAAGGCATCCTGTACCAAATCGGTACCCAACAACCGAGCCTCTCCCGGTTCAAACCAACCAACTGGCGATCGACATCGCCTTTCGTATAATGCATCATATGGAGCCATCTGAATGCTCGGCTGGTAGCTATTATTATAAGCAAACTCCGTAAGTGGAAAGAAATATCCCAAGAACCTCCAAAGTCTATAACATAAGCGTGGAGCATATCTTCCAATATCTGAATAGTGCTCTCTGACTGTCCGTCTGTCAGTGGATGAAATGTTGTACTCAACTCCACCCGCGTGCCTAACTCATACTGTACAACCCTCCAGAATTGTGAGGTAAACTGCGTATCTCGATATGAAATAATAGACACGGGCACCCCGTGAAGGCGGACAATCTCACGAATGTAAATTTCAGCTAACCTCTCTGAAGAATAGGTAACTGCCACTAGAATGAAATGTGCTGACTTGGTCAACCTGTCCACAATGACCCAAACTGCGTCAAATTTTCTCTGAGTCCGTGGGAGACCGACAACAAAATCCATAGTGATACGCTCCCACTTCCACTCAGGAATTTCTAACTTCTAAAGCAAACCACCAGGTCTCTGATGCTCGTACTTAACTTGCTGACAATTCAGACACCGAGCTACATATGCAACTATATCCTTTTTCATTCTCCTCCACTAATAATGTTGCCACAAATCTTGATACATTTTGGCGGTACCTAGATGATTAGAATACCTGGAACTGTGTGCTTCTTCAAGAATTAATTCACGAAGCCCATCCACATTAGGCACACAAATACGACCCTGCATTCACAGAACCCCATCTTTCCCCACATCACTGTTCCGCACCGTGTCCTTAAGGACAAGTAAATGAGGATCATCATACTGCCTCTCTCTGATGTGCTCATATAAAGAAGATCGAGCGATTGTGTAAGCTAGAACCCGAATGGGTTCTGAAACATCTAACTTCACGAACTGATTAGCCAAAGTATGAACATTTGCAGCTAATGGCCTCTCACCAACCGAAATATACGCAAGACTGCCCATACTCATAGCCTTCTACTCAAAACATCGGCCACCACATTGGCCTTTCCGGGGTGATACAAAATGGTGATATCATAGTCTTTCAACAACTCCAACCATCTTCTCTGCCTCAAATTAAGATCCTTTTGTTTGAATAGATACTGAAGGCTACAATGATCACTAAATACCTCACACGAGACACCGTAGAGGTAATGCCTCCAAATCTTCAGCGCATGAATAATGGCTTCCAATTCTAAGTCATGAACAGGATAATTCTTCTCCTGAACTTTAAAAAGCCGCGATGCATATGCAATTACCTTGCCATCTTGCATTAATACTGCACCAAGCCCAATGTGAGATGCGTCACAATATACCGTATACGATCCTGAACCTGTGGGTAATACCAACACTGGCGTCGTAATCAAAGCGGTCTTGAGCTTCTGAAATCTCAACTCACACTCGTCTGACCATCTGAATGGGGCACCTTTCTGGGTTAATCTGATCTTAATAGTTGTTCATAATCAATTACAGAATCGTCAATTAACTTCATGTTATCAAAAATCTCGTTTCGAACCTTCACAATACTAATAACGAGATGCGAGGCATGAAGACCTCATAATTATTTACCTGAATTAATGAGTCACATTTAATGCCACCTGGGCGGGCACCTACCTCGTAGGTTACAACTCAATATTACAACACGAATTTAGAATGTATGCACAGACAATTTCATACAAAAATTTCTTAAATAAGCCTAGCATGCATGACTCCCTATTAGTACTATAGTACAAATATAATTTTTCATAAGGGAGAATTTAAACACAAGAATTTTTATCACAAGGATCTCGTCCTTATATAACTTTCACCGCAGATCATAGCCCGGTTTAAACATATCAATTTATTTTAAAATACGAGGACCTCGGCCTCAGTTCTGAATCACAAGTAATATGTACATCTTGCCAATCGAAACTTTCCATTTTCTCCTTTTAAATTTCGTTAAACAAAATCACAACACATAATGAACCCCATACCGGTAGGGCATATAATTCACAATTTGTAATTGATTATTCGGAAATACCTCAAAATATAGCAAAATAAGTACCAGAAAAGGCACCTTTAGACTTACAGATCTTATTAGAGTCCATCATGGAATGATAGGTGTAGTTATCTCCATAAAACCTCCCAACAGAAGTAAACACATAAGTAGATTATAGAATTACGAATCTCACTCATAAGCGGAGCACAATAGGAGGACTCGTCTTGATACTCATAACCGAATCAAGTTAAGGAAATTATTCCTTTATTTTAAATCGAGGTCGTACCTATAATGACACCATCTAATGTAACGACCTCCACCATACCATAAACAAATATAACAATGGCTGGGTCTCCACCTCTAGGGCGCCTTCTACCCGCCTGTCCTCCACCCTTAACTGATCATGTGGGTGGTGTAGTAACTGCAATGGGGCATGTAGCCTGAGTGCTTTGATGAAATATGCCTCTCCCAAGTTTGGGACAATTTTCTCATGATGTGCCTAGTATCACCGTATTCATAAAAACCCCTTTACGGGTTTGGCTGCTCATATTGAGTCTGTGCCAGATAACTGGGATAACCATTATAGGAAACTCATATCAGTGGTGCATTAAAAGAACTTACTGGAGCACCTCGATTAATCCGATGTGCGAACTGGGCTGGCCGACTACCCGAGACCCCGCCATAATGATATATACTCGCATAGTAGAATCCACTGAATCCCCCAGAACCTCGAGACGTCTTGGTCTCCTTGTTTCTTTTTTTTTCCTCACCTCGAACACGTTCTAATATCTTGGCAATTTCTACCACTAGTGAAAATGAAGTATCAGTCTGTAGCTCCCGAGTCATACAAAATTTTACGATCATAATTAAGTCCTTTAATGAGTCTGTGGACTCGCTCTCTGGCTGTAGGAAAAAAAGTAGGAATATGACGGGCTAACTTATTGAACCTGATGGCATATTATGACACCGTCATGGTGACATGATACAATCATTCAAACCCTATGCTCCATACATTACGGAGAGTCCAGGAAACAAACTCTTTCAAAAGTATTTTTTGAGAATCGAGCCAAGTGGGCGGTGTTATATTGGCTGGCTTGCCCTCTTCATAGGCTTGCCACAGACACCTGTGGAGAATTATCTCTCCCAAGGCCAATTTCTTCTTTTGTTATACTGACTCAACACTGTTGAGCTGACCCATTTCTTAACATACTCTTCGATTCTTCTTTGGGTAAACTTTACCCCTATTTATATACAATGATCACAAAAGTAGAACTCCATACAGATAATTCTTAGTCCGGAATCTCGTCAACCACTGTAATTCCTCCGACGCACCCCAAAATCCGTAATTGTGGCATCCACGCTGAGTAGACCTTCTGTAAATTTAATATTATTTCTCTAACTCCTTTGGTACTGAAGTATAAGATTATTACGGAGGCGGACATACCGCAAGTACCAACCTTATTCTCTACAAGATCTCAGGCCTTAAACACATGTAAATTTTGGGAGAACCTTTCAGTACCACATATATACATTTCAGGCCAAAACTGATATAACACATGACTCGCAATCCATTCATTGATAGTGGACTCCCCCATTCGGTGCGAAGTCATAGTTCACCACGTCCGATGGTCCACAATATTAACCTTCACAACTCCTATAAATCAACCAGATGCCAAGGTACGTTGCACCCCCCACATTATTCACTGGGTGATCTCTTTATACGTCCGCATCTTCAGTCGGAATCACACGTTGAGGCAATGTTTGAGCATCTCTAGCTCCCTCGTAGTTCATCTGCGGCATCACGAACCATCGACGTACAACTGATACCGAGTGTGCAATGTCATACACGAGTATATACAAAGGAATGTGAGATATAGGTTTCAAGCAAAATCAATGTCGCACGATAAGGAATGATAAGGTGATATTGTTCCTAAACTTTATAGCCTCTGAGAGATAAGTACAGACGTCCCCGTACCGATCCTCCAGACTCTACTAAGCTTGCTCATGACTTGTGAGACCTATGTAACCTAGTTCTCTGATACCAACTGTCACGACCCGAAATTCCCACCTTCGGACCGTGATGGCGCCTAACATTTCACTTGCTAGGCAAGCCAACGTTAGAATAATATTAACCAATTTTTAAACAATCTTTAAATTATAAATAATCAAAGAAACAAATACAGAAGCAAAGTTTGAAATATAGTGAATAATCCGTAAAATAACGGTGTCTAAATACTATCCCAGAATTGGTGTCACCAGTGCACGATCTTCTAGAATAAATACAAATAAAGGTCTGAATAAGATAAAGCTGTCTGAAAACAAACACACAGCTAAAGTAAAGTAGACGGGGACGTCAGAACTGCGGATGCCATGCAGTTATACCTCAAGTCTCCTCTAGTAGCTGAAATCCGAGCAAGTCTATGATACACCGCTCGGACCAACTCCAAAATCTGCACAAGAAGTGCAGAGTGTAGTATTAGTACAACCGACCCCATATACTAGTAAGTGCTGAGCCTAACCCCGACGAAGTAGTGACGAGGCTAAGGGGGGTCACTTACATTACCTGTACGCAATATTAGTAACAACAATAATAGTAGAAATAAATCAGGTAACTCGTTTATAATAATTGTAGCCAACTCAGCAGTCATAAAAAATTATTATTTCTGTCAATTCTGTTGTAGCGTGCAACCCGCTCTCACAATATGTTCACATTCAATTCTGTTGCAGCGTGCAACCTGCTCTCACAATATATTCACATCCAGTTCTGTTGCGGCGTGCAACCCGCTCCTCCAATATATTCATTTTAATCAAGTCTGTTGCGGCGTGCAACCCTATCCCCCAATATATATATATATATATGTATGTATGTATGTCGACTTTTAAATAAGTCTGTTGCAGCGTGCAACCCGATCCTCCAATATGGACTTTTAATAAGTATGTTGCGGCGTGAAACCCGATCCTCCAATATGGACGTTTAATAAGTTTGTTGTGGCGTGCAACCCGATCCTCCAATACGGACTTTTAATAAGTCTGTTGCGGCGTGTAACCCGATCCTCCAATATATTTATTATAATCAATCTTGTTGCGGCGTGCAACCCGCTCCTCCAACATATTCATTTACCAATTCTTATAGAAGAATTTTTTCCAATCAATGCAATAATTAATATAAAATTATAAGACAACAAGCATACACTAATTGTGATTTAATTACTAACAAACAAAGGCAAATAGCAAATTATAATAGAAATCAGTAAGAAAATATACAGTTTAATATATAATATACTAAATGTCAAATAACAATTAAGGCACATAATTTAAATAGCATGTAACAATTAATGCAGGAATTGAAGAATTAATATCTGACAAAGAATATGAGAGAAACAAATATTATAACAATTAATTCATAATTTAAAATAATTTATGATTTTTCAAGTAAATACACAAATAATTAATTTGACGATGTATAGACACTCGTCACCTCGCCAATATGCCGTTCACATGCATTTCACATAACAAATAATTTAAGGGTTCTATTCCCTCAAGTAAAGGATAACCACGACACTAACCTCGCTATGCAAATTCCAATCAATTATTCACCCACAACTTTTCCTTTTAAATTTGACTTTGAAAGCTTCAAATATATTCACAAATAATTTGATATATTCAATACTAATCATAGGAATTAATTCCATATGAATTTACAAATTTTCAGGATAAAAATTTGAAATTAATTTAAATATTCGACAGTGGGATCCACGTCTCAAATCCCAAAAAAACTCGCGAAATCCGAACATCCGTTCCGCTAGGAGTTCAACCATACAAACATTGTCCAATTCCAATATCAAATGGACCTTCAAATCTTAACTTTTTGTTTTTGAAAGATTTTATAAAAATCTGATTTCTTCCATTTAAATCTGAAATAAATGATAAATATAGACATGCATTTGTGAAATATAATCACTTTTGGTTAAAGAAAACTTACCCAATTGAAAGTCATGAAAATCCCCCTTAAAATCCCCCAAATCTGAGACTTGAAACTCAAAAATGAGTAAAAATGGCGACTTCCGAATTTATGCGCTATGCCTAGTCATTTTCGCATCTGCGGATAAACGTTCCGCATTTGCGAGACAAAACTCGCATTTGCGATGCCAGGCTGCCAGGTGATCTGCGGACACTCCTGTCTCACCTGCGACATCCGCTTCTGTGCAAAATTGTCGCACCTGCGAAGACCCCAGGCCAGGCCAGGCCCGCATCTGTGTGATTTGGTGCGCATCTGCGGACACGCTTCTGCAAGAAGTTGTCCGCTTCTGTGATCGAAGACTTGACATGCCTGGGCGCATCTGCGATGGAAGGCTCGCATCTCCGAGCTCGTACTTGCGGGCAAAAATCCGCAGGTGCAATTACAACAGAAGGAAAAAAATTCAGATTTTGCTTAAGTCCAATTCTTGATCCGATTTCAATCTGTATCACTCTCGGGGTACTCGGGATCCCGTACGAATATACCAACAAGTCCAATAACATAATACAGACTTATTCGGGGTCTCGTATTACGTTAAACAATGCTGAAATTATAATTCACACCCCGATTCAAACTTTGAGTTTTAAACATTTCAATTTGCAAACCTCGTGCCAAAACATATTAAAATGAATCCGGAATGACTTCAAATTTAGCACACAAGTCATAAATGGCATAACGGAGCTGTTCAAATTTCCAGAATTGGATTCCGGCTCCGATATCAAAAAATCAACCTCGTAGTCAAACTTGGAATCTTTAGCCTTTAAATTGCTAGTTCCGTTAAATGGTCATAACTTGAGTTAGGGACCTCCAAATTAAATTTTGGACATACGCCCAAGTCCCAAATCATGATACGGAGTTATCGAAACTGTTAAAACACTAAACCGTATCCGTTTGCTAAAAATATTGTCCAAAGTCAACTAAATTGAGTTTTTAAAGCTTTATTTCACATTTTAATCTATTTTTCACATGAAAACTTTTCGGAAAATTGTATGGATTGTGCACGTAGGTCAAGGAATGATAAATAATACTTTTTGAGGTCTTAGAATATATAATTACTTATTAAATTTAAAGATGACATTTTGGGTCATCACAACGATAAATTAAAGAGTTTTACTTAAAAATCTAACTCTAATGTTTATTCACTCAAACCATCTATGTACAGAGATGTAAGAAATACAAACACACAATTATGCGATACAAAAAGATTATAAATTTTAATTCGCTTTCTTTCATAAAGACAGCAAAAACAACAACAACAAAAATCATACATAAACAATATCGAGAAAAAATTGACGTAGAAGAACAACTTGACAATCTGTAACGACCCGACCGGTCGTTTTGAGCATTTATAATCCTTTCAACTATTTTAAGTCTTGAATAATTTCCTACGAGGTATTATGACTTGTGTGAATTGTTGGTTTTGGTTTTAAGGTATTTCGGAGTTAGCTTGGAAGCTTAAGTTGAAATAGTTGACCGGATATTGACTTATATATAAACGACCTCACAATTTAATTCTGATGATTCCAATGGTACCGTATGGTAATTTTTGACTTAGGATTGTGTCCGAAAAATTATTTGGAGGTCCGTAGTGGAATTGGGCTTAAAATACTGAAAGTTGAATTTTGGAAAGTTTGACCGAGGGGTTGACTTTTTGATATCGAGGTTGGAATCAAATTCTAAAAATTGGGATACCTATGTTATGTCATTTATGACTTGTGTGCAAAATGTGAGGTCAATCAGACGTGATTTGATAGGTTCCGGAGTCGTTTGTAGAAATTAGAAATTTCAAAGTTCAGTAGGCTTGAATTGGGGTGTAATTCATGGTTTTAGCATTGTTTTAGGTGATTTGAGGGTTCGACTAAGTTCGTATGATATTTTAGGACTTGTTGGTATATTTGGTTGAATTCCCAAGGGGCTCGAGTGAGTTTCGGATGGTTAACGGGTTGGATTTGGACTTGGAACTCTGCAGGAATTTTCTGATGCACCATCTGGTTTCCTTCATCGCGTTCGCGAGTGGAGCCTCGCGTTCGCGAAGAGGAATTGAGAGGCTGGCAATATTTTCTCTTCGCGTTCGCGAAGAGAAGAACGCGTACGTGAATGGTGGTCTGGGTGTGCATCGCGAACGCTAGCGGTGTTACACGTTCACGAAGAAGAGAGGGAGCAACTGAGGACCCCAGGCAATTGGTCTACGCGTTCACGTAGGGTGTGTTGCGTTTGTGTAGTGAGGGGGAACGAAGTGTTCTTAACTCAATATTGGTTAAATTACCTGAATCCATAGTTGTTTTTATCATTTAATTGGTGAATTGAGTTGGGAAAGTTTGAAAATCCTCTTGGTTTAAATTGAAGATTTGAGGGTTGAGTTGGGTCAGATTTTGGTAAAATTGGTATGGTTAGACTCGTGGTTGAATGGGCTTCCGAATTTTGTAACTTTTGTCGAGTTCCAAGACGTGGGCCCCACGGAAGATTTTTGAGCTAATTTTTGGATTTTTATGGAAAATTAACATTTTCTTATGAAGTTAATTCCAATAAATTTTATTGACTGAAATGAATTATTTGTGACTAGATTCGAGGCATTTGGAGGCCGATTTGCGAGGCAAAGGCATAATAGAGTAAAGAATTCCACGCTCTAAGGTAAGTAACAATTTTAAATCAGGTCCTGAGGGTATGAAACCCCAGATTTTGGTATCATGCGATTATTTTTGAGGTGACGCACATGCTAGGTGATGGGCATGTGGGCGTGCACCAAGGGGATTGTGACTTGGTCCGTCTCGGGAAAACTGTAAAGTTGAATAATTTGTTGTTACCTATATACTCTCTATGTGTTGATAAAATTTGAATGTAAATCATGTTAGAAATCATGTTTAGGCTATGTGATAGTACTATTGGGACCCACAGAGATCGCGTACTTATTGAATTGCCTGCTAAATGCTATATGTACTCAGTCTCAGTTTTTACTTGCACAATTTATCTCAGTCTCTGTTATTATTATTGATACATCATATCATTGTTGTTTGGGCCGATTTCATGATTATTGAGAGCTCGAGAGACTGGAGAGATTTATGACTGAGTGAGGCCGAGGGCCTGATTGTGCGATATTGATACTATAGCATGTGAGTTGTCTGTGCAGCATGTGAGTTGGCCGTGTGGATCCTTATATCATACTATAGCACGTGAGTTGGCTGTGCAACACGTGAGTTGGCTGTGCAGATTCTTATATTATAGTATAGCACGTGAGTTTGCCATGCAGCACGTGAGTTGGCCGTACAGATCCAGATATTTATATTATGGCACGTGAGTTGTCCATGCAACACGTGAGTGGTCCGTGCAGATTATAGCGCTTGGGCTGTAGGAGCCCATCCGGAGTCTGTACACCCCCAGTGAGCGCGGGTACCCATTGAGAGTGAGTGATGAGGGTTGGGAGCCCAGGAAGTGATGAGGGCTGGGAGCCCAGTGAGTTGTTGTTGTCCTAAGAGGTTGTACTTGATTTTCATTTGTTGTTGCACTTAGTTTTTATCTGTCATTGTTGTGAAATCTCTGAAAGATTGTTGATATACGGATTACATGAACGAGAACTGTATAAAAATTAATTTGACGTTAAACTGCCAGATTTGATAGCATGTCTATTCTTTGCTGGAATTACTGGAAATGAACAATACTTGTGTAGCTCGTTACTATCTTCAGTTCCTTATTTATTATTGTTACTTCCTGGGTTGGTTGTACTCATAATACACCCTACACTTCGTGTGCAGGCCCAGGTATTGCCGGATATAGCGGGTGTTGATCCTTTGGCGCGGTTGATTTTTAGGAGATTTTGAGGTAGCTGTCGTGTTCCGCAGACCTTGTCTCTCCTTATCTATCTCTTTGTTCACTATATTTTCCAGACTTGTATTCATATTAGATGCTCATGTACTCAGTGACACTAAGTTTTAGGGAGTGTTTGTATTGTATTTAAATATTATATTTTCAACCTTAAAGAGAAGTTTTGGTTTATTGAGATTATCGACTTGCCTAGATCGAGATAGGCGCCATCATGACAGGTTGAGATTTTGGGTCATGACAAGTTGGTATCAGAGCTTTAGGTGTCATAGGTCTCACGAGTGATGAGCAGGTTTAGTAGTGTCTTGCGGATCGATGCGGAGACGTCTGTACTTATCTTCGAGAGGCTGCCGAACCCTTAGGAAAATTTTACTTTCTTGTATTCTATCGTGCGAAATTGATTCAGCTTGAAACATAACTCTTTGAATTCCTTCCATGTATTCGTATGCGCACATGAGCGCTCGATATCAGCTGTGCATCGCCGTCTTGTGATTCTATGAACGAGGTTCAAGATGTGTATTCTGTTTTTTGGACCGCAGCTTAGGCTGGGTATAAAGATCAATTTCATATTTTGTCAATGAATTTGGACTCAAGAAGAGTAAGTGATTGTGTAGTAATTGTGGTTGCGAATGGGTATTTCTGATGATGATGGCTCGAGAAAGGTAATCTTCGAAGAGACTTAGAGTCGGTAACATTCTGTCGGTTCTGGTACGACAAAGATGCGTTTAGACTTGATGCAGCATTTGGGCAGCAAAGTATGAGGGAAGACATAACGGAAAGCGTTTTGCGGTGGTTGAAATACTAGTAGGTCAAGTAGGGAAAGAGTTTGAGAAGTTGCTTAAAGGAAATGGTTAACCGAAGAAAGAGTGGCAGATTAGCTTATGGATTCTGTGGTAGGGTAGTCACGCACCTTGAGAAAGAGTAAAACGGTTTGGAATCGCGATAGAATGTGATTTGGCCTACAGACTATATTTGGAGTGATGGTTACTGTACAAAGAAAGATTGAATATGGCAAAAATGAGTTTGTTTGAAATGAAGAGGGATGTGAAGATTTTATTATTGTTTCAGGAGCAATATGACTTGAGTTCAGAAGGTATTATTGAACTTTCAGTTGATGTCAAAAGGGAAAGTGCAGACTTATACAAATGGTGCGCGAGCATAAGCTCAGGAGTATTTACTAATTGCGTGGTCGTTGCACCCAGTGCAGTATCGTTGAGAGATGTCAGTAAAGAATTCCACATGTGGGTTATCTCTATTGAGCAGTTAGAGGTGGCGTGGTGTTGATGAAGCTTCTGCGAGGAATATTACTTGCTACCCGGTAAGAGGTCGAGTGTGTGACTGTGGCTGGCAATTCAGAATATTCATGAAAGGCTTAACAAAAGACTTCGAGAAATTTGGCAGGTTAACGGTACGAGATCTTGGTAATTGAGAAGGAGAAATCCTTACGGGTTCTAAATTTATATAATAGCAGCTTAAGGCTAAGAGGGGGAGCCTGCTATTGACAATTCGATTTCATGGTTATGTGCTAAATTTTAGTTTTGGTACGAGGAATATTTGTAGTTTAGTTATGACTTACAAAGAAGGAGATCGGGGATGGCTCGGGTAAGTAAATTTCCTGGATACAGGATACATTGCACTTTATGAAAACATGATGTTATTTTGAAGGATGTAGTGCACACGAAGTATGAATTTGATTGGTCGTGATAAGGCATGATTACTTATTTGAGTGTTGATTGTGCGAAAGGAGCACATGTCTTTCGGCCCATTTGGGGCGGAGTAAATTAGATTTAAGTAGAGTGGATGACTCTCAAGAGGGTTCTAATAGATTCAAAACGTATATGTGGAAATTGAAAAATTTTCGAACTTGTATATCACTAGAATCAATTACTTACATTGGATGGTATCAGGACGTGCTGTAATTCTGTTTGACTAAGGATTCTACATTTCAGTATAAGAAAGAAAAGGGGAACAATTTTAAATTCGTATAAGGTATTTTCAGAGTGAGTGTTACGGTTAGGGTATTTATGGAGGTGCTTAAGAAGAATATAATGGCTTATGTGCCTTAGGGCGATGTGGTTCTATGTTAGGATGTCTTGTAGGGAGATTTGGGTAAGGATAGAAGTGTTCTAACAAGGAGAAATGTCAACTTGAGGGTAATTCAGAAGAAACTCGGAGAAAATAGGATAAATAGGTTACATGCTGGATCGATATGGTAATGGTATGATCGGTTCTTTTGGTTCTTATGATGAGGTGAGGCTTTACGGGTGTTTTGTGGCAATACTCTCGGATTTGGCAACATGTGTGGCTTGGTCGAGTTAGAGGAGTTCAGTTCTGATAGCTTGGTTATGTGCAAATGGATTTCAAAGTGTTCATGATGGTTTCTATCATGGTTTGAACCGAATATTTGCTACTAGTGTGGGGAACGTGTTGTGCCGGATATTGATTTACATGTACAAGGTGACAGCTCATTCTTGAAAGGAAGATCATGAATTTTGGACAGAATGGTCAATTTCAGATAATTAAATGATGTTATAACTGCTCGGTAATCCTTGAGAAGGGTGCGTATTTCAAAAGGCACATTGTGTTTTGACTTACGGATATTCATTGGTAT
The DNA here is from genome assembly GCA_000715115.1 of Nicotiana otophora. NCBI lineage: Eukaryota > Viridiplantae > Streptophyta > Magnoliopsida > Solanales > Solanaceae > Nicotiana > Nicotiana otophora. The sequence continues at coordinate 20,172 of AWOL01S0017212.1, forward strand.
TGCAGTACTCACCTAGTTGATAGACTGCTGATATTCAAATTATTTCTATGTGGTACGGAAGAATTATGAAAGTATTCCTTTTGGGAAGATCGTGAATGGACGATGTGTTAGTCATTCTAGTGCTGGAGTTGGGATCAGTTACGGTGATTCATGTGTTTGATGAATTGGGAGACTGAGAGTTCTCAGAAGTATATTGTTTCGGGTTGCGGCCTGTTTGATGTGAGTATTTTATTTTAACTCAGTGGAGGCACTAGTTGCGTTAATTATTTGTGATAGCTATGCGCTATAAGTGTGCATATATGTGAGGTTGGAGCCCATGTACGGGCATTAGAGCAAGTATTCATATTCGGAAGAATGCTTAGGCTATTATATGCCTAGAGTCGACTGTTAAGCGTAAAGTTATAACATTTTCCGTATTCGTAACTTTGTTAAGAACTATCTGGGCTATACTTGAGGTTACAAAGAATATGATTCCCTAAATAAACGGGGTAGTTACTAATTCTGCGTAAAATTGCCGATTTGAAGTGTGATAGCAGACTTTGCACATGCTTGCACTATGGCATGCTATTTATTCCAGTCCAGGAGCATGAGAATATTATTTCATTATCATATACAACTGTACTTGTTTAATTGCTCCTCTATAATATGCCGGGACTAGAGGCCTGTGACCATGCTGGGCAATTCATATTATTGGCACATGAGTTGTCTGTGCCGTGAGTGGGAATTGTATTTCTATGATAATTTATCTGATTCATTAATTTCCTTCCTTTACAACTGTGCACATGCGCCTACGGTTATCCTCTTCACGAAATTTGAGGAGTTTTTTTGTAACATTGTGGTTGTGGTGATGCTTGTTGAACTTGCAATATGGTTCCCTTACATAAGACATCTCCCATATTTGGATACATGGATTGCGCAGTTGTGTATTGAGTTATATTGATGTGGCGTGTCTGTGGGATAGTTGTGTTTAATTATATAAGGTCATTGGACCTAAAATGAGTACTATTAGGTTTGATTACGGTATATTCGGGAGGATAATATTGAAAGTCGGCTTAGAAGGTGATTATGGTTCTGGTTGGGGGCGAGAGAGCTCCATGACTTGTTACTCTGATAAGGGGTCATGAGATTTTTGCATGTTTCTTTTATTATCAGTAGTGTACGAAGGTTTTGGAACGAGGTTTGGCTTGATATGAGGTTTAATACTTGCACTTGGTTGGTTTGGAGTAATTATCGTGATTGTGAATGATGATGTGAGCATGTGAGTTGTGTAGTATGTAATTTGATTATATCTGAGGTTATGGCTATGGCTTGATATAACTTGTTCAGGCTTATACGGTGTATAGATGTGAGATTCGGGCCTTGAAAAAAATTCGGGATGTTAGAAATTTGGCTCCAAGGATTTTTGGGCTAATGTTAAATTAATGATTTTCACTTATGTTGTGTGGTCAGGCCTATATAGAATAGAGTGACGTGAGATCACCCCTGGGTATGTGCGTGGTAAGGTGGAATGGAGATTTGAAGGTTAAGAACAACTCTTGGCACGTTCGAGGACGAACATATGTTTAAGTGAGGGAGATTGTAACGACCCGACCGGTCGTTTTGAGCATTTACGCTCCTTTCAACTATTTGAAGTCTTGAATAATTTTCTACGAGGTATTATGACTTGTGTGAATTGTTGGTTTTGGTTTTAAGGTATTTCAGAGTTAGCTTGAAAGCTTAAGTTGAAATAGTTGACCGGATATTGACTTATGTATAAATGACCTCGGAATTTAATTCTAATGATTCCAATGGCATCGTATGGTAATTTTGGACTTAGGAGTGTGTCCGGAAAATTATTTGGAGGTCCGTAGTGCAATTAGGCTTGAAATACCGAAAGTTGAATTTTGGGAAGTTTGACCGGGGGGTTCACTTTTTATATCGATGTCAGAATCCGATTCTGAAAATTGGAATACCGCTGTTATGTTATTTATGACTTGTGTGCAAAATTTGAGGTCAATCGGACGTGATTTGATAGGTTCCGGAGTCGTTTGTAGAAATTAGAAATTTCAAAGTTTATTAGGCTTGAATTGGGGTGTAATTCATGGTTTTAGCATTGTTTTAGGTGATTTGAGAATTCGACTAAGTTCGTATGATATTTTAGGACTTGTTGGCATATTTGGTTGAGGTTCCGAGGGGTTCGGGTGAGTTTTGGAAGGTTAGCGGGTTGGATTTTGGACTTGGAACGCTGCTGGAATTTTTTTGATGCACCATCTGGTTTCCTTCATCGCGTTCGCGAGTGGAGCCTCACGTTCGTGAAAAGGCATTGAGAGGCTGACAATATTTGCTCTTCGCGTTCGCAAAGGGTGGACTGGGTGTGCATCGCGAATGCGAGCGGTGTTACGTGTTCGCGAAGAAGAGAGGAAGCAGCTGAGGACCCCAGGCAATTAGTCTACGCGTTCACGTAGGGGGTGTTGCGTTCGCGTAGTGAGGGGGAACGAAGCATCGCGTTCGTGATGGGTGGAATGCGTTCGCGTAGAAGGCATTGAGGTAGAGGCATTTTGTGCTTTGCGAACGCGAGGGTGATGTCGCATTCGCGAAGGAGGAATTTGGACGAGAACTATTTTGTGCTTCGCGAACACGAGGCACTGACCGCGTTCGCGAAGAAGAAAAGCCTGGGCGGTGAGTTTAAGTTTTGAAAATGGGACTTAGTTTTTGACGATTTGGAGCATGGATTAAGGCGAATTTTGGGTGATTTTTAGAGGAAACAACGGGGTAAGTGTTCTTAACTCAATATTGGTTAAATTACCCGAATTCATGGCTGTTTTTATCATTTAATTGGTGAATTGAGTTGGGAAAGTTTGAAAACCCTCTTGGTTTAAATTGAAGATTTGAGGGTCGAGTTGGGGTCGGATTTAGGTAAAATTGGTATGGTTAGACTCGTGGTTGAATGGGCTTCCGGATTTTATAACTTTTGTCGAGTTCTGAGACGTGGGCCCCACGTGCGATTTTTGAGCTAATTTTTGGATTTTTATGAAAAATTAACATTTTCTTATGAAGTTAATTCCAATAAATTTTATTGACTGAAATGAATTATTTTTGACTAGATTCGAAGCATTCGGAGGCCGATTTGCGAGGCAAAGGCATAGTAGAGTAAAGAATTCCACGCTCTAAGGTAAGTAACAATTTTAAATCTGATCCTGAGGGTATGAAACCCAGGATTTTGGTATCATGCGATTATTTTGAAGGTGACGCACATGCTAGGTGATGGGCGTGTGGGCGTGCACCGAGGGGATTATGACTTGGTCCTTCCCGTAGAAACTGTAAAATTGAATAATTTGTTGTTAGCTATATGCTCTCTATGTGTTGATAAAATTTGACTGTCAATCATGTTAGAAATCATGCTTAGGCTATGTGATAGTACTGTTGGGACCCACAGATATCGCGTACTTGTTGAATTTCCTGCTAAATGCTATATGTACTCATTTTCAGTTTTTACTTGCACATTTTATCTCAGTCTCTATTATTATTATTGATACATCATATCATTATTGTTTGGGCTGATTTCATGATTATTGAGAGCCCGAGAGACTGGAGAGATTTATGACTGATTGAGGCCGAGGGCGTGATTGTGGGATATTAATACTATAGCACATGAGTTATCTGTGCAGCACGTGAGTTGGCCATGCGGATCCTTATATTATACTATAGCATGTGAGTTGGCCATGAAGCACGTGAGTTGGTCGTGCAGATCCTTATATTATACTATAGAACGTGAGTTGGTCGTGCAACACGTGAGTTGGTCGTGTGGATCCAGACATTTATATTATGGCACGTGAGTTGTTCGTGCAGCACGTGAGTTGTCTGTGCAGATTATAGCGCTTGGGCTGTAGGAGCCTCTCCGGAGTCTGTACACCCCCAGTGAGCGCGGGTACCCATTGGGAGTGAGTGATGAGGGCTGGGATCCCAGGGAGTGATGAGGGCTGGGAGCCCAGTGAGTAGTTATTGTCCTAAGAGGTTGTACTTGATTTCTATTTGTTGTTGCACTTAGTTGCTATCTGTCATTGTTGTGAAATCTCTGAAAGATTGTTGATATACGGATTACATGAACAAGAACTGTATAAAAATTGATTTGACATTAAACTGCCAGATTTGATAGCATGTCTATTCTTTACTGGAATTACTGGAACTGAACCATAACTGCGTAGCTCGTTACTATCTTCAGTTCCTTATTTATTATTGTTACTTGCTGAATTGGTTGTACTCATACTACACCCTGCACTTTGTGTGCAGATCCAGGTATTTTCGGATATAGCGGGTGTTGATCCTTTCGCACGGTTGATTTTCAGGAGATTTTAAGGTAGTTGTCGTGTTTCGCAGACCTTGTCTATCCTTCTCTATCTCTTTGTTCACTATATTTTTCAGACTTGTATTCATATTAGATTTTCATGTACTCAGTGACACCAGGTTTTGGGGAGTGTTTGTATTATATTTAAATATTATATTTTTAACCTTGAAGAGAAGTTTTGGTTTATTGAGATTATCGGCTTGTCTAGTATCGAGATAGGCGCCATCACGACAGGTTGGGATTTTGGGTCGTGACACAATCGAAAGGGTAAAGTAGTGTTGTCTCAATTTCTAAAATTATTACTTGATTTAGCGGCATATTTTGAGAAATGACTTGAAATATGTTTATTATTTAGGGTTAGATAAAAAGTTTTATTTTTAATATAAAGTTGGAGGAAGAAAATATTTTCATCTTATCTTTTAATAACTAGACATATACGTGCAAAACACGTATATAGAAACTAGTATTATACTAAAAGCACGAAGGCTCTTAGCGAAATGTCGTTCGCCTTTTTTACCCCTTTAAAATAGAGTTCACACTGGATAATATAGCCATTTAATTATTTTCCTAATATTTAGGACTTCAAAATTAGCTAAATATTTCTCATTAATTCATTCCTTATTTAAACTAAGTAGGAAGCCTCAATATATTAGGGCATCATATTCTGATAATAGTTTTGCTTAATTTGAGAAACATTCTACACGTGCATTATTCATAATTTTTATGCAGTTATTATATACTTTAAATAGGAAAAAAAATAAAATCAGAGGTTTTTTCCCAACAATGAAACTCGACAACAAAGAGTTGTGTAATTTCATGTCCTTTGTCTTTGTATTTTAATCAAGAATAATTTTGCCTCTTAATTTATTGTCCCTCCCAATGAAACTATTTGTTGGTCTTAAAATTTAATTCGATACGTATTTATTTATTATTTGATTATTTATTTATATATTAAATTCTTTCTTATTTAAAATATATAGTAGTGTAAAAGATTTGTAGTAGAAAAATCAAAATAATTTTAACCGGTTAATTTTAGGTGAAGATTTGGATCATCTTCGATTTTGTTCGTCTTTTTTACCTTTTAAAAATAAATTTCATATTAAACAAAATAGTAATTATAATTATTTTTCTCATATTTAAGAATAGTCATTTAATTATTTTTCTAATATTTAAAAACTCTGAGTGCTTCCTTATTTAAATTGTATAAAGTATCTATAATTCAATCAATCATTATTCTCTAGAATTACTTTTTTACAATTAGTCAAACCATATTGACGTGCATACATCTAAAACAAATCTATTTATCTATACTATATTAAAAATATGAATGCCCTTACCGAAGTGTCGTTCGTTTTTTTTACCCTTTAAAAATAAAATTCACACTAGATAAAATAGTCATTTAATTATTTTTCTAATATTTAAAAACTCTGAGTGCTTCCTTATTTAAATTGTATAAAGTATCTATAATTCAATCAATCATTATTCTCTAGAATTACTTTTTTACAATTAGTCAAACCATATTGACGTGCATACATCTAAAACAAATCTATTTATCTATACTATATTAAAAATATGAATGCCCTTACCGAAGTGTCGTTCGTTTTTTTTACCCTTTAAAAATAAAATTCACACTAGATAAAATAGTCATTTAATTATTCTTTTAATATTTAAAATTTTAAAATTAACTAAAATTTGAGTTATTAAAGTTTTCCTTATTAGAAGTTGGTAATATACCAGATTTGTAAAAGGAAAATAGTAACACGTTAGTTTTCCTTATACAGTAAATCACGTTGGTTTCCTGTTAGGAAACTTTGGAGCACTTTCAGCTCCTTTTAGGTTTAGGAGTTTTTTGTTTGTTATTAAACTTTAACCAATTAATTATTTACAAATATTTTATTTAAAACTTTCAATTCAAATTATCATTTTTGGTTTAGAATTCATAATTAATGTAATGTCTTTGGATAAAAAAAAAGCAGAAGAATTAGATTCTATAGGTTTAGGATTCAACAATTAATCTAGAATTTAAAACTAAAATAATTCAGAATTAGGAGTTGAATACTTTTGTAAAAGAGCAAGCATTTATTATTCTAGTAGTAAACTTTTAATAGTATCATTATTTGAAGTTGCTTGTGATTTGAGGTAAATTTTCTAATATATTTATTTTTGATAGACAATTGTGAGTTAAAAAGTTGTCAATTGTGATTTTTGTTTATCATATCTCATATACTTTTATTAGTTTAAAGGTTGACGTATTTATAAATTTTACAGAGATTGTTAGAATAATTGCATTTTATAACAAAAAAATTGATTAGGCATTCTAGCTCTCAATTAAAGATCTTATTAATAATCGTGTTAATCGAAGAATAGAGATTGACAATTGACGTCCTTATATCTAGCCAGAATTTTTACAAATTCATCCATTTAGGCAAATAATTTTCATTATCTCATGAAAAATGATTATTCCCGTTTGGACTATTTCCCATTCATCATCATAACTATTTCACGGAATATTAATTTTAAGGCGTGGTGCAAGATTTTACTGTCTCACTTGTAATATAAAAATTTGCTAATTAATATAATTACCTTGCGTGCGAAAATAATTTATAATATTTTGTTTTGAAAGTTATATCCCATTTATTAAATTTAGACAACAGTAAATAAACTACTCATAATTTGTTTTTACGTATACCATGTCGTTAGGAAATAAAATTTTCTAATATGCTCAATCCTTATTTTTAGTTCAATATTTTTTGAATCTATATTTGATATTAATATGTAAATCTATAAATAAACTTTTGTTTGATATTATAAAAAAATTTATAAATAAACTGCACTTAAATATCGGGTAAACTTTGAAAAATAATGGAGTATGTTGTCCAACTCGTGTGAACTAATTACTGTATATTGTAATGTTGATGTATAAACTAATAAATTTTTCTAAATGTTTAATTGTTATTATGAGGTGAAAAGTAATTACTTATTATGAGTTCAAGTCTATATTCAAAATTTATTTTTTGGTCAATATTCTATGCACTTTTATTAATAGACGCAAAATTCACGTGCAACTCACATATACTAAAACTAGTACTATATTAAAATCACAAAGACTCTTTTTTTTTACCATTTAAAAATACTTTTACAAGGGATAAATTTATAATTTAAGTTAGTTTTCTACTATTTAGGATTTTGAAATTAATTAAAATTTTGCATATTAAATCTTTCCTTATTAAAATAGGGAAAAAGTCATAATATGTAGGAATTCAAAATCAAAACATATTTTGCCTTATATAGATTGTACTAATTGACAATACATCCTTCATGCAATTACTTATGGAATCAGGATGAGAACAGTGATGACTTCACTTGATTTCTAATAAAATCACATATTCAATTAATTGTTTTAATACAATAACGTCTAAATTTAAATTATTTTAATGTGAAACAATATATGCACTTTAAAAGTTCTTATTTTAATCATACAAAGTAATTAATCCATGTTTAATTAGGCGCCCAAAATAATTATTTGATATCATATTTAGTTATAATAAACCGTACAAGCCTAAATTTATATTATAAAAGCTCGAAACTTCTACACGAAATGTTAATCGGTTTTTTATTAAAAATCATTTTTATATTGAATAAAATGTTGTGTAAATATTTTACTAATATTCAAGATTTTAAAATCAATTAACGTTTTGCGTATTAATTATTTTTTTGTATTTGAACTATGTAAGAAGTGCAAATATTTAGGACTTTAAAATGAATTACATATATAAAAAATCTAAATTAATATGATTACATAACAACAACAACAACAACAACCCAGTATAATCCCACTAGTGGGGTCTGGGGAGGGTAGTGTGTACGCAGACCTTACCCCTACCCTGGGGTAGAGAGGCTGTTTCCAATAGACCCTCGGCATCCTTCCCTCCAAGAACTTCCCACCTTGCTCTTGGGGTGACTCGAACTCACAACCTCTTGGTTGGAAGTGGAGGGTGCTTACCATCAGAGCAACCCACCTTGTCAAAATGATTACATAGAGTTAGTTAATTTAATAACTTTTATAGTAATTTGTTCGCCCTATTAAATTTTCATGTTTTAGTAATGTTTTCTTTGCTTACGCACATTTTGACAAAGTTATGTAAATCATCATATTTATTTATTTATTTCAACAACTAAAACTTCATTACATGGGTAATATTGAAACCTTTGAAGAGAGATAAACTGAGAAGACATAAATTTGATAATATTTAAGAATTATAATAAAAGCTTATGTGTATCAGAAAAATTCTAAATCTTAAATCTTGAAGAGCTATATGTTTTTATTGAAACTAACAAGAAAACACGTTAATTTGTGAAACTGAATATATGAATTTATAATATTGGACATAATCTAAGGTAAATTTTTGAATAATGATTGAAGAGTTTTACAAATAAATTTCTTTCTTTTATTGAGTTAGCTATATGAGATCAATATGCATAAATTTCAGAAGCGTACATTATATTTTATAACTCAAACATAATTTTAGAAATAATATATAATTTTCTTACAAAAATCACTCATTGAGATGGAAAACACGTGCAACGCGCGTACCCTAAGATTAGCAATACTAAATGATGGAAGATTCAGATACTACAACAACTCTCGATCAGATTTGTCCAAAATTGCCAGCGATCTAAATTCCTTCATAGAGGACCGGCGAAAAAATAATCATTTAATGTTCATTTTAAGATAACGGGGTAACATTTTTATGTCGGTGAAAGTTCCCAAAAGTGGAAGCAAATTCCTCCATTGATGAATAAAATAAAGTATTAATTGTTACTTATTTCTTTTCAAGATAAAGGAGTACAGTTAAACCTCTTTATATCAAGCTTATTTGTTTCGAATATTTTTGAATGTTATAGTGAAGTACCGTTATAGAGAACATATATTATAACATAACATAAAAATTGGTTTCGAAAAAATTTAATTTTTATAGAAAAGTATTATTATATAGATATGATATTATAGAGATATATGATTGTAATAACATTTTTATGTCGGTGTAGGTCGGTACCCCGAGGGTGGAATTCAACGCGTTTACCAGCAAAGGGACAAAGGTTGCCTTTTTGTAATAAATTTTTTGCAGTTGGTATTTTAATAAAATGTACAGTTAGCATTACAATAAATTCACGTGCCACAAATTTCCTCACTTACACAAAGTTGTTTGAAAATGCTGTACCCTTTTTCGGTGGATCAATAGCCACTGCTTTTGAATCCTCAGTTTATGCAAATCCTACTTCAGCTTTGACATTTGAATTCTTCGACCTTGGACGTTGTCAACCTTTGCAATTTAGTATTTTATCATCTAGGTAAAATATTCCGTATTCGTCTCGAATTGAAAAATACAGTAAAGTTTACCACACTAACTATATTAGTTTATTATTACGACCCAAACTAGCCCTGTTGTGATGACGTCTATCGTGGAACTAGGCAAGCCGACTCATTTCCAAAACAAAACGATACTTTTTATTTCAAAGATAATTTCAAGGCTATTTAACATAAAAACCTTCGTAAATGAGTTCAAATCAAAACAGAAGTGCGGAAAAGAAAAGCCCGACATCGGGGTGTCACTAGTCATGAGCATCTACTACAATTTATCTAACAATATCGAGACTAACATAGTCTGAAAAATAGCTAAATACAACTAAAGGAAGATAAGAGGGAGAAGAGCAGGATTGCGATCGCCAGGCAGCTACCTTGCTATCCCCAAGAAACTGCAATCGGAATAGTCAACAGCCGTTACCGTATCCAGATACACCTGGATCTGCACACAAGGTGCAGGGAGTAACGTGAGTATGCCAACTCAGTAAGTAACAACGGTAAATAAAGACTGAGAAGCAGTGACGAGCAATAATGCAAGCAAAGTTCATATCCCAAAAATTCAGTAAAATACAACATGCTTTTAAAACCAGAGTTTGAATCAAATCAGCTCTTTTAAATCCAGTTCCAGTAAAATCATTTAAAGACATCTTTCAATAGTTTTCAAACGAAGGCTCAATGCAAAGGTGAGCAAAAATAATGAAATCATAATCAGCCCCTCGGGCAACATCACTCGTATATATTCCCTCAGGCAAACCTCACAATCACTCGTATACAACCCCTCGGGCAGACCTCACAATCACTCGTATACAGCCCCTCGGGCAGACCTCACAATCACTCGTATACAGCTCCTCGGGCAGACTTCACAATCACTCGTATACAGTCCCTCGGGCAGACCTCACCGTCACTCATACCCCCCACTCACTCAGTACTCGGCACTCACACTCAGTAGGTACCTGCGCTCACTGGGGGTGTGTACAGACTCCGGAGGGGCTCCTTCAGCCCAAGCGCTATATCAAGCCAATCATGGCATAAATCAATGAGGCCCTCGACCTATATCAAACATGTTGCGGCGTGCA
>AWOL01S0017212.1:31266-62894 GCA_000715115.1 Nicotiana otophora
GGTGTGTACAGACTCCGGAGGGGCTCCTTCAGCCCAAGCGCTATATCAAGCCAATCATGGCATAAATCAATGAGGCCCTCGACCTATATCAAACATGTTGCGGTGTGCAGCCCGATCCCATAAATATCCTCACAAATCAGGCCCTCGGCCTCACTCAGTCATAAACCTCTCCAGCCTCTCGGGCTCTCAGAAAACAAAGTATTCAGCCCAAACAACATTTATATGATGCATCAAAATAGAGTAATAGAGACTGAGTTATGCTGTAAATATATATAAACATGACTGAGTATAGATTTTTAATCAAAAACAATGAGAGGATAGCGAGAAAAGACCTCTAAGGGGTCCAAACAACACTGGCATAAGGCCTAACTATGGCATCCTGCCTGACTTACAGAAACTCTTTCTAAAACACGTAAGAATCATATAGTTTCAACCAAATATTTAACTTTACAGTTGATACGAGACGGACCAAGTCACAATCCCCAACGGTGCACGCCCACACGACCGTCACCTAGCATGTGCACCACCTCCAAATAGTAAAATGATATAAAATTTCGGGGTTTCATACCCTCAGGACCAGATTTACAATAGTTACTTACCTCAATCTGAGCAAATCTCTACTCCGCAATGCCCTTGCCTCTCGAATCGGCCTCCGAGCGTCCCGAATCTAGCCACAAGCAATACGATACGATCAAAATAAGCTAAAGGGATCAATTCCACAAGAAAAATACTAAATTATAGCCAAAATCTGAAATCGGCCCAAACCTGCCCCCGACGTATCAAAATCCGACAAAAGTCACAAAACGCGAAAGCCCATTCACTCATGAGTCTAGTCATACCAAATTTACAAAAATCCGACAACAAAATCCCCTTCAAAACCTCAAAATTTTATCTCAAGAACTCTTCCACTTTTCCCCAATATTTCATCCCAAATCACAATTTAGATGATAAAAATCAAGACATAATCATGGAATTTAACCAAAATCAAGTGAGAAACATTTACCCCAATCAACTCCCTGAAATTCCCTTTACAAATCGCCTAAATCCGTAGTCTGCAGCTCAAAATATAAAAAATGGGTTCAAACCCTCGATTTTGAAATTTAACACTGTTGCCCAAATTTTCTTAATCGCGATCGCGGAAATGGCCTCGCGGTCGCGAAGAACAACTTCGCTCCCTCAGAAATTTACTCTACGCGAACGCGTAACACCTCATGCAAACGCGATGCACTAGCTGCTCATACCTACGCCATCACAATTGTCCTCACGCGACTGCGAAGAGTAACACTCAAACTCTAGTGATGCCTAACTTCTTCTTCGCGAACACGTCCTAGCCCATGCGTTCGCGGTGCACTGCCTAATAACCTTATGCGATCGCGTCTTCATATTCGCAAACGCGAAGAGCAATTTTAGCTGACCTCTCAGATGACCTACGCGATTGCGAGATCTCCCTCGCGAACGCGATGAAGAAAAATGTCTGCAATAACACCAAAAGATCTGCCAACTCCCTAAGTCCAAAAATGACCCGTTAAGCATCTGAAACACGCCCGAGGCCCCCGGGGCCTCAACCAAATATACCAACCAATCCTAAAATACCATATGAACTTAGTCGAGGCTTAAATTACTCAAAACAACATTAAAATACCAAATTACCCTAGAATTCAAGCCTAAGAACTTCTAAACTTTCGAATTCCACCAACGATGCCGAAACCTACCAAATTACGTCCGGATGACCTCAAAGTTTGCACACAGGTCTGAAATGATACCACAAACCTACTCCAACTTCCAAAAATCCAATCCGACCCTGATATCAAAATTTTCACTGTCGGTCAAAATCGCCAAAATTCTAGTTTTCGCCAATTCAAGCCAAATTGCACTACGGACCTCCAAATCACGTTTCAGATGCACTCCTAAGTCCAAAATCACCTAACGGAGCTAACAGAACTATCAAAATTTAAATCCGAGATTGTTTATACATAAGTCAACATCCGGTTGACTTTTCTAATTTAAGCTTCTACTTTAGAGACTAAGTGTCTCAATTCACTCCGAAACCACCCTGGACCCGAACCAACTAATCCGACATATCATAATATAGCTGAAGAACACAAAAAGAAGCAGAAATGGGGGAAACAGGGCTATAACTCTCGAAACGACCGGTCGGGTTGTTACATCCCCCCCTCTTAAACAACCGTTCGTCCTCGAACAAGTCTAGAAATATACTTGGAGTCTCAAATAGGTATGGATATCTGCTCCCATCTCCCGCTCGATCTCCTAGGTGGTCTCCTCCACAGGCTGACCTCTCCACTAGACCTTCACTAAAGCTATGTCCTTTGACCTCAACTTCCGAATCTGCCGATCCAAAATGGCCACCGGCTCCACATCATAAGTCATATCACCCTCCAACTGAACCGTGCTGAAGTCCAAAACATGGGACAGATCACCAACATACTTTCAGAGCATGGAAACATGAAACACTGGATGCACACTCGACAAGCTGGGTGGCAAGGCAAGCTTATAAGCCACCCCTATCCTCTGAAGCACATCATAAGGCCCAATAAACCGGGGGCTCAAGTTGCCCCTCTTTACAAACCACATAACACCCTTCATGGGTGATACCTTCTGCAAAACCTTCTCCCCAACCATAAAAGACACATCACAGACCTTCCTGTCCGCGTAGTTCTTCTGCCTAGACTGCGCCGTGCGAAGCCGCTCCTGAATCAATTTCACCTTATCTAATGCATCCTGGACCAAGTCTGTCCCCAAGAGCCTAGCCTCACCCGGCTCAAACCATCCCACTGAAGATCTACACCTCCTCCCATATAAAGCCTCGTACGGAGCCATCTGAATACTCGACTGGTAACTGTTCTTATATACAAACTCCACGAGCGGCAAGAACTGGTCCGATGAACCCCCAAAGTCAATGACACAAGCGCGCAACATGTCCTCTAATATCTGAATAGTGTGCTCGGATTGCCCGTCCGTCTGAGAGTGAAAAGCTGTGCTCAACTCAACTTGAGTATCCAACTTCCGCAGCACAGCCCTCCAAAACTGTGACGCAAACTGAGTGCCCCTATCTGAAATGATGGAAACTGGGACACCATGCAAGCGAACAATCTCTCGGATGTAAATCTCAGCCAACCGTTCTGAAGAGTAAGTAGTGCCAACTGGAATGAAGTGCACGGACTTGGTCAGCCGATCCACAATAACCCAAATAGCATCGAACTTACTCGAAGTCCGGGGGAGCCCAACTACGAAGTACATGGTGATCCGCTCCCACTTCCACTCTGGTATCTCTAACCTCTGAAGCAAGCCACTCGGTCTATGATGTTCATACTTAACCTGCTGACAGATGAGATACTGAGCCACAAACCCAACTATATCCTTCTTCATCCGCCTCCACCAATAGTGCTGCCTCAGATCCTGGTACATCTTTGCAGTACCCGGATAGATGGAATACCGCGAGCTGTGGGCCTCCTCAAGAATTAACTCCCGAAGCCCATCTACATTAGGCACACATATCCGGCCCTGCATCCTCAACACGCCGTCATCACCAATAGTCACATCCCTAGCATCACCTCTCTGAACCCTGTCCTGAAGAACGGGCAAGTGGAGGTCATCATACTGACGCTCCCTGATACAGTCATAAAGAGAAGACCTGGAGACCACGCAAGCCAACACCCGACTCGGCTCTGAAATATCCAATCTCACAAGCTGGCCCGCTAAGGCCTGAACATCCAATGCCAAAGGTCTCTCTACTGTTGGAAGATATGCTAAACTCCCCCAACTCTCCGCTGGAGGACTCAAAGCATCGGCCACCACATTGGCCTTCCCCGGATGGTAAAAAATAGTGATATTATAGTCCTTAAGATGTTCCAACCATCTCCGCTGATGCAAATTAAGATCCTTCTGCTTAAATAGATACTACAGACTCCGGTGATCAGTATAGATCTCACAATGAACCCCATACAAATAATGACGCCAAATCTTCAAGGCATGAACAATGGCTGCTAACTCAAGATCATGGACAAAATAGTTCTTCTCATGGGTCTACAACTGGCGCGAGGCATATGCAATAACCTTACTCTCCTGCATCAGAACACAACCAATACCTACCCTCGAGGCATCACAATACACGATTTAAGAACCTGAAGCTAATAGCAGAACTAACACTGGAGCTGTGGTCAAAGCAGCCTTGAGCTTCTGAAAGCTCTCCTCATACTCATCCGACCACCTGAATGGAGCACCATTTTAGGTTAATTTGGTCAAGGGCAATGCAATAGATGAAAATCCCTCCACAAAGTAACGGTAATAGCCCGCCAAACCAAGGAAGCTCCTAATCTCCGTGGTTGAGGACGGTCTAGGCCAACTCTACAATGCCTCTACCTTCTTTGGATCCACCTGAGTACCCTCACTGGACACCACATGCCCCAAGAATGCTACTGAACCGAGACAAAACTCACACTTGGAGAACTTTGCATAAAGCTTCTCCTCCCTCAATCTCTGTAATACAATCCTGAAGTGCTGGGCATGCTCCTCCTGGCTACGAGAGTACACCAGGATGTCATCAATGAATACAATAATGAATGAGTCCAAATAGGGATGGAATACACTATTCATCAAAAGCATGAGCGCTGCTGGGGCATTGGTTAGCCCAAAAGACATCACCAAGAACTCAAAATGGCCATAAGGGGTCCTGAAAGCTGTCTTAAGAATATCCGAATTCCGAATCTTCAGCTGGTGATACTCGGACCTCAAATAAATCTTGGATAACACCCTCGCTCCCTGAAGCTGGTCAAATAAATCATCAATACGGGGCAAAGGATACTTGTTCTTGACTGTGACCTTGTTCAACGGCCTGTAAACAATGCACATCATTATGGAACCATCCTTCTTCTTTATAAATAGAACCGGTGCACCCCAAGGTGACACACTAGGTGAATAAACCCCTTATCAAGGAGTTCCTGATGCTATTCCTTCAACTCCTTCAACTCCGCCGGTGCCATACGATACGGTGGAATAGAAATGGGCTGAGTGCCCGGCAGCAAATCAATACCAAAGTCAATATCCCTGTCAGGCGGCATGCCCGACAGGTCTGCAGGAAATACATCCAGAAAATCACGTACCACCGGAACAGAATTAATAGCAGGAGTCTCTACATTAGCATCCCTCACAAAAGCCAAATAGGATAGACAACCCTTCTCAACCATCCGCTGAGCCTTCAAATATGAGATCACCATACTAGGTACATAGTCTACAGAACCGCTCTACTCAACCCTCGAAAACCTGGCATCGCTAACGTCACGATCCTTGCATGATAATCTAGAATAGCATGACATGAAGATAACCAATCCATACCCAATATCACATCAAAGTCAACCATACTGAGCAGCAAAAGATCTACTCGGGTCTCCAGACCCCCAATAGTCACCACACATGACCGATATACGCGGTCCACAATAATAGTATCGCCCATAGGAGTAGATACATGAACAGATGAAACTAAAGACTCACAGGGCATATCCAGAAAATGAGCGAAATACGAGGAAACATATGAATAAGTGGAACCAAGGTCAAATAATACAGAGGTATCTCTATGACAAACTGAGACAATATCTGTAATCACAGCATCTGAAGCAATAACATCTGGTCTGACAGGGAAGGCATAGAAACGGGCATGTCCACCCCCTGATCTGCCTCCCCCTCTAGGGCGACCCCTAGCTGACTGACCTCCACCCCGAGCTGACTGGGCGGGTGGTGAAGTAACTGGTGCTGAAGTCGAAGGCTGACTCCTCTGTTGAGATAGACCTCCATGACAATGAGGACACTACCTCCTCATATGCCCAAACTCCCCACACTCAAAACAACTCCCTGGTACTGGTGGCGGGGACTGAAAGGGACCCATATCATCGAGATAACTGGTAGAAGAACCTAGAATGGAGGAGCCCTGAACTGATGGAGCACGGAATGGACTCTGGGATAGGAGGACACTAAGTGATTAGTGGACCTGATGAGAACTGTGAGAACCATGGCCCGATGATGCACCACGGTGAACTGGGAAAGCTGATTGAGCATGCATGAATGGATGGTGCCCCCGATGTCTGGAGTCCCTGAACACCCTGCTCGGGTATGCCAGGAGTTTGAGTGCCTCCCCCTGCCTGAGAAGTGGCTGCAACCGTCGAGATAGAGACCGCCTGAGCAAGGCCAGTATACACTGTCAGAATATGAGCTAGGGCCTCCTGAAGGCGTGGAATCATAATAGGCACATGTGGTGCCTGAGCTGGTGCATCAACAACTGGAATCTAATCCTGATCTGGGGCAACTAGTGGATCTGCATATATTGCCCCAGCTACTATACGGGCTGCACCTCTGCCCCTACCGCGGTCTCTACCGCGACCTCGGCCTCTCACGGCCCTGGCTGGTGGTATTGGTGGCTGTCCATCCTGACCGGTAGTACGAGTCCTCACCATCTGTGAGAGAATGAAACAAGAGAAGTTTAGTTACCAGAATAGACAGATTCGCACGATAAGAATCCAAGAATGTAGAATTTTCCTAAGGTTCTGCAACCTCTTGAAGATAAGTACAGACGTCTCCGTATCGATCCGCAAGACTCTACTAAACCTGCCCATGACTCGTGAGACCTATGTAACCTAGGCTCTGATACCAACTTGTCACGACCCAAACTAGCCCTGTCATGATGGCGCCTATCATGGAACTAGGCAAGCCGACTCATTTCCAAAACAAACCGATATTTTTCATTTCAAAGATAATTTTAAGGCTATTTAACATAAAAACCTTCGTAAATGAGTTCAAATCAAAACAGAAGTGCGGAAAAGAAAAGTCCGACATCGGGGTGTCACTAGTCATGAGCATCTACTATAATTTGTCTGTCAATATCGAGACTAACATAGTCTGGAAAATAGCTAAATACAACTAAAGGAAGATAACTGGGAGAAGAGCAGGGTTGCGATCGCCAGACAACTACCTTGCTATCCCCGAGAAACTGCAACCAGAATAGTCAACCGCCGCTACCGTATCCAGATACACCTGGATCTACACACAAGGTGCAGGGAGTAACGTGAGTACGCCAACTTAGTAAATAACAACAGTAAATAAAGACTGAGAAGTAGTGACGAACAATAACGCAAGCAAAGTTCCCCAAAACTTCAGTAAAGTACAACATGCTTTTAAAACCAGAGTTTGAATCAAATCAGCTCTTTTAAATCTAGTTCCAGTAAAATCATTTAAAGAAATCTTTCAACAGTTTTCAAACGAAGGCTCAATGCAAAAGTGAGCAAAAATAATAAAATCATAATCAGCCCCTCGGGCAACATCACTCGTATACAGCCCCTCGGGAAAACCTCACAAGCACTCGTATACATCCCCTCGGGCAGACCTCACAATCACTTGTATACAGCCCTTCGGGCAGACATCACAATCACTCGTATACAGCCCCTCGGACAGACCTCACAATCACTCTTATACAGCCCATCGGACAGACCTCACCATCACTCATACCTCCCAGTCACTTAGTACTCGGCACTCGCACTCAGTAGGTACCTGCGCTCACTGGGGGTGTGTATAGACTCCGGAGGGACTCCTTCAGCCCAAGCGCTATATCAAGTCAATCATGGCATAAATCAATGAGGCCCTCGGCCTATATCAAACATGCTGCGGCGTACAACCCGATCCCATAAATATCCTCACAAATCAGGCCCTCAGTCTCACTCAGTCATAAATCTCTCCAGCCTCTCGGGCTCTCAAAAAACAAAGTATTCAGCCCAAACAACATTTATATGATGCATCAAAATAGAGTAACATAGACTAAGTTATGCTGTAAATATGTATAAACATGACTCAGTATAGATTTTTAATCAAAAATAATGAGAGGATATCAAGAAAAGACCTCTAAGGGGTCCAAAAAACACTAGCATAAGGCCTAAACATGACATCCAACCCGACTTACAGAAATGATTTCTAAAACACGTAAGAATCATATAGTTTCAACAAAATATTCAACTTTACAGTTGATACGGGACAGACCAAGTCACAATCTCCAACGGTGCACGCCCACACGCCCGTCACCTAGCATATGCGCCACCTCCAAATAGTAAAATGATACAAAATTCCGGGGTTTCATACCCTCATGACCAGATTTACAATCGTTACTTACCTCAATCCGAGTAAATCTCTACTCCACAATGCCCTTGCCTTCGAATCGGCCTCCGAGCGTCCCGAATCTAGTCACAAGCAATACAATACGATCAAAATAGGCTAAAGGGATCAATTCCACAAGAAAAATACCAAATTATAGCCAAAATTCGAACTCTGCCCAAAATTGCCCCTGGACCCACGTCTTGAAATCCGACAAAAGTCACAAAACCCGAAAGCCCATTCACTCACGAGTCTAGTCATATCAAATTTACCAAAATCCCACAACAAAATCCCCTTCAAAATCTCAAAATTCCATCTCAAGAACTCTTCCACTTTTCCCCAATTATCTACCCCAAATCACAATTTAGATGATAAAAATCAAGATATAATCATGGAATTTAACCAAAATCAAATGAGAAACACTTATCCCAATCAACTCCCTGAAAATCCCTTCAAATATCGCCTAAATCCGTAGTCTGTAGCTCAAAATATGAAAAATGGGTTCAAACCCTCGATTTTGAAATTTAACATTGTTGCCCAGATTTCCTTAATCGCGATCGCGGAAATGGCCTCGCGATCGCGAAGAACAACTTTGCTCCCTCAGAAATTTACTCTATGCGAACGTGTAACACCTCACGCGAACGCGATGCACTAGCTGCTCACACCTACGCGATAACAATTGTCCTCACACGACCGCGAAGAGTAACACTCAAACCCCACTGTTGCCTCACTTCTTTTTCGCGTGCACTGCCTGATAACCTTACGCGATCGCGTCTTCATCTTCGCGAACGCGAAGAGCAATTTTAGCTGACCTCTCAGATAACCTACGCGCTTGCGAGATCTTCCTCGCGAACGCGATGAAGAAACATGTCTGCAATAACACCAAAAAATCTGCCAACTCCCTAAGTCCAAAAATGACCCGTTGAGCATCTGAAACACGCCCGAGGCCCCCGGGACGTCAACCAAACATACCAACCAATCCTAAAATACAATACGAATTTAGTCAAGCCTTCAAATCACTCAAAACAACATCAAAATACCAAATTACCCCCGGATTCAAGTCTAAGAACTTCTAAACTTTTGAATTCCACCAACGATACCGAAACCTACCAAATCACGTCCGAATGACCTCAAATTTTGCACACAGTTCTGAAATGATACCACGAACCTACTCCAACTTCCGAAAATCCAATCCGACCCCGATATCAAAATTTTCACTGCCGGCCAAAATCGCCAAAATTCTAGCTTTCGCCAATTCAAGCCAAATTCCACTACGGATCTCCAAATCACGTTCCAGACGCACTCCTAAGTTCAAAATCACCTAACGGAGCTAACAGAACCATTAAAATTCAAATATGAGATCGTTTACACATAAGTCAACATCCGATTGACTTTTCTAATTTAAGCTTCTACTTTAGAGACTGAGTGTCTCAATTCACTCCGAAATCACTCCGGACCCGAACCAACTAATCCGACATGTCATAATATAGCTGGAGAACATAAAAAGAAGCAGAAATGGGGAAAACGAGGCTATAACTCTCGAAACGACCGGCCAGGTCGTTACATTTATATTCCTTAATTTGGACACTAATCACGTTATCTCTTAAGACTACAATTGTACAACACGAAAAGAAATTGTTGCTAGAGAAGAATTTCTTGTTTCCTAAATGGTAACTAGCTCGAAAAATAAATGTATAATGTTAGAAGTGTGAAATATCTCATATGTTATTTCAAGTTTTTCATAGTGATCTATTACGGTTGAAAGTATAACTCTACCCTTTCCACTTAAGATTTTGATAATCGTTTAGAATATATTATATAGATGAAAGGAGTACAATAACAATTTTCTGCTAGATAGTTTGTATATGGAAACTAATAGCAGATGATTTGTAGATCTGAATGAAACTTTATGATAACTGTTGATAATAAATAAAAATAGTAGCTAAATATTAAGATAGATAATCTGCTATCATATGTTAAATTGCACAATACAATTTAAAATATTACTATTAGTGTATATGAATTAATATCAATCAAAATATATATATCCCCTAATACATGGGCGGAACTAGTGATATGTTTAATATGAGTTTGACCAAATCCAATAACTTTGGTCTAAATTTTATATTTGACAAGGTGTGTTGCTTTGATGGTAAGCACCCTCCACTTCCAACCAAGAGGTTGTGAGTTCGAGTCACCCCAAGAGCAAGGTGGGGAGTTCTTGGAGGGAAGGATGCCGAGGGTCATTTGGAAACAGCCTCTCTACCCCAGGGTAGGGGTAAGGTCTGCGTACACACTACCCTCCCCAGACCCCACTAGTGGAATTATACTGGGTTGTTGTTGTTGTTTATATTTGTCTAAAATTTTTTATTAATATATATAAATTATAATCTAAAACATAATAATTTCAAAGAACTAGAATTTAAAACACATAAAATTTAAATTATAGCTTCGTTTTACCCTAATGCATGTCCTACCACCTGTTTTCCCACTTTGAACAAGAAACACGTTCACGACGTCACGGATGATGATATACGAGATGTTGACTTCCATACTTGAATTGACACCGCTGGAACTCTAGAAGATAACAAGGTACAATATCTAGCATATGTTGTCCTTTTTGTTTTTCCCTTTTCTTCTTTAATACTTTTAAAATTGTGGCGATTAACTAGCCAAATTAACTTCAGAAAAAAGAATTCCCGAATCGAAAGATTATTCAATTCTTAAACTCCAAGATAACAGTTCAAAAATATAATGTAGGAGCAATATCTTTTCACATTCTCGTAATAGAAAAAAGAAATGTCTAATTTAATAGGAGTACATGCATGTTTATGATACACCATATATATAGCTGGATTTTAAGATGATGATAATAATATAATAGTCCAGTAATTATTATTGATCCATCCATTTCTTGCATTATAGTCCACAAACTGTATAGTAATCTAATTCTTTTAATGCATTTCTTGATAAATACACTTTTGTTCACAAATTTTAGGACTCGGTATGTGCAATAAATTTCCATCATCTCCACAATCTGCTTTTGATTTTCTTTTTCCTCTTTCTTATAATTTGCCCCTTTAAATGGATCTAAACTAGTCTATTTTGCTCCAACTTGCATATCCCATTTTAATTTGACCGTTTACCTTAGTGCTTAATTTGACCTTAGTGCTCATTTTCGTCCACATGCTTCGTTTATAGAGCCTTTGACTTGCACAATCTTCAACCTATAAATAACCGAGACTACTTATTTTGAAACAAATCAAAGCAAACTTAACACCTTTTTTTTTTTTTTGGTTACAAAAATGAGCAGCTCAGATGAAGGTACAAGTGCAGAGCAGAAAAAATACAGAGGAATTCGGCGTCGAAAATGGGGGAAATGGGTGTCAGAAATTCGAGTTCCAGGTAGCAGTGAACGGCTTTGGCTAGGCACTTATACAACCCAAGAAGCTGCTGCTGTTGCACATGATATAGCCTATTATTGTCTCCGGGAATCGTCCTTGTCGTTAGATAAATTAAACTTCCCATTTATGTTACCGGCCATTAATGTTGAAACTGGAATGTCACCGAGGTCAGTGCAAAAGGTGGCCTCAGATGCTGGCATGGCCATTGATGCAAAGTTGGTTACAAGTTGCCCTACTCCTACTGTAAAAGGTGGTCAACAAGAAATGAATGGTCATGTTTGTCAAAGTGTGGACGATAATGGGCAAAGTGAAGCTCTCAGCATTTCTGTTGAAGATTATCTATATTGATATTTGAAGCACATGCATTCGTCAGACTGAAATTTTTTGAATACCGAAATCCTAAAGTAAAAGAATAAAAACTTTGCACATCCCTGAGTTCCTCTGTCTCCCAAGGGGCACCCTTTTTTCTTTTACACGTCTACACAAGTTCGGTTGGTTTTCACGAATTTTGATGATCAAACTACTTAGTTTAAACTTATTCGGGTATATATATATTGTGTATCTTTGTAATCTAAAGTTCATCAGTACTTTGAGTGGGCCCTCAGTCAATAATCAATATCCAAAGCATTCTTGTACGTTACGCATACAAGATACATGCAATTCATCTATTTATCCTGATTGATAAATAATCACAACTACATCATTTATCAAACTGGTCTTCATTTAAATAAAGGTATCAATCAATGTACTATAAAGATGAGTTAAAGCACCAAAAAGAACTTAACGGGAACCAAGTTTATTCGTTTATTCATCTCGAGAGTAGAAACGATCATCTTACAAAATCTTGAAAAATAAACATTTTTGAACATAACACACAGAAATCAAAGTTTCTTCATTCCATTTTCTGCAGATCTTGCATCACGATAGGGGCTCCGAGTCTCTGAGGAGAGGATGAGGCTGGTGATGGAGACGAGGATGGGGATGTCTCTAGAAGAGGCCTTCCCGTTCCAATAAATGAAGTTCTCCTAGCACCTTGATGTGCAAATAGCATTCGAAATGTCCATTGGAGGATGTTTGGTGCGAAGACTCTATAGAGAAGGAAAATGTCGTACCAGCCTGGGTATTTCACGTATGGATCTCCACGACATGCCCCCGCTACAATCAACTTTGCAAATTCCTCCACTGAACTTCCGGATGCACCAGCCTTAAATCCAAAGTCATATACAAACATTGTAACGCGATGGACATAACAGCTTACCAGAAATTACCCAAAAAAAGCACTACTAAAATATAAAAATAAACTGAAGTTGAAATCCTCATAAATGACAAGGGAAATATCCGATGTAATATATTTAAGAATTTAGGAATTTTAGATTTCCGTATGAGTAATTTCTGTGGTAAAAATCCCTATGTAATTAGCAGTTTTCTTGTAGCGTACAATCTTAAATCTGCAAAGAGCTAACTCCCAACTATAAAATGGACAGTCCTATGTAGATCATTAATTCCAACAACCTTGTATCAACTACTAGTTATAGAAATTAAAAGTAGTGAGGCATTTAAGTTTATAATTTCTCCATAATCCATAATACCCTAAGTCCTGCTTGGAAAAGAAAAGCATGTGAACTTAACACATTGAAACAGCTAGAAACCGTGTTTCTGCTGCTTAAAGTCATGGGTGTTTTATGCATCAAAAAGGTCAGACATGTCCTTTTTTGCTGCTTTGAAAAGGAAAGCATGGAACTTTGCAAATAGTAGCAGTGTGTTGGAGCAGACAGAGAATTTCAATTCTACAAAGCGAAGAGAATCTTACTTCCCTTTCTTCCTTCCACTGCATATCCGCACCTTCATCCATCATGAATTTTCCCCTTGTTATTTCAGTCCCAATCCATCCGTGTGTCGCTATTGTGATCCCGACATCATCCTTCACCTCTAACTTTAGGGTCTCATAAAAGTTTATAACTGCGGCTTTGGCAGCCTATTCAAAAGAAAAAAAGGGAAATATTAAGAAACTGAAAAGAAGCATACCACCAAAATGCTTTCTTTGCTAAGGTGAATTATGAACACCGACTCTTTGGCCAAAGGGGAGATGGAGGAGTCTAAACAATGTTGACTCAAGAAGCAAAATAATGCAGCTTTAAAGGTCTGTATATGAAGTTCAATTCTTACTGAATATAAGCTCATTCTTGGCAAGGGTAACCAGTTCTCCACTGATGCATTCACAATGACCCGGCCTCTGGTTTGCCGCAGATGAGGTAGAGCTACATAGGTAGGATACACATTTCCCCAGAAATTGATATCCTAAGAAGAAGGAAAAACTTCATAGCTTAAATTGGAGTTACTAGCAGCACTTGAATGCGAGAATTTATAACAATTAGTAACTATGCATGGATGATAACAAATTAGATACTCCAAATACCATCAAAATAGGAAACACATTTGTATCCGTGGCTTCTTCCAGGTAGAAAGTATGTCCCAAGCTTACTGTGTTCACAAGATGATCCACTGCAAATAATGGAACAACAACTAAATATCAGCTAACCTTTTCATGAGAACGCGCTATTCTATATGATTAAAACATGTCATATACAATATAACACTGTTTTTGTTCAAGGTTGATAGTCTCATTCTCCCAAGGACAATTGAATAAATTTCTAACTGAAAGCAGATACAAAAGTATTCATTCTTTTAGAAACTGAAAACTTGAACATTTGAAACCACCACATTAAAATTGCTATAAGTAACAAACCTCTTTATTTCAAAATAGGATGAGGTGTTACATAAGAACTTGAAATTAATTTTTTGGCTGCTGAGGAAGTAGGATAGTTACGTTCCAGCAAAATCAGAGTCCATCTGTAGATAATATCTGCTTCTGATTATTTTTGCTTGAAGGAATGAAATGAAATAACCTCGAAATAGAATTTCAAATACAGTTTTAAGTTGACCAAGGCTATATAATTACCTAGTGATAATGCACAGTGGAATAGAGACATAAAGAAACTCTGTCTGGATCAAGGATGGTTATAGGGGAAGGGGGATCAATTGTCAAAAATTTCTTTGTTCATATCACTTAAGCGCCGGCATATGTACCTTGAGAACCCTGGTCCATTCAAATTAGAATAGATGAAAATCTTGTAATACATCAGTGGTCAGCTTGCGCTAGGGAACCTCATCTAATAACATTTTGAATCATTATTAACAAAACAAGACGAACATATTACTTGGACTTACCACGCCCATAAAAGTTTACAGTCTCGGTGATGAATCTCCTACAATCATCTTCTTTGACAACATCTGCAGCCATTATTAGGACATTTTTTGCACCTAGTTGCCTAGCTTTCTCACGGATTCCCCAGAGTCTATTTTCTCTCCTTGCAACCAAGACAAGATTTGTTCTCCTCTTTGCGTATTCATATGCAATTTGCTAACATCACAGAGCACAAGATCAAGAATCTAGTACTTTTTAAATATTTCATGCACCAAAAAAGCAATTCACAAAAGATTAGTGAGAAGAAAAGTGTAAAATAGCTCTGCTTGCAGCTATAACAACCCTAGTAATGAACTACTTACATAAAAATAATTGTATCAACCTAGGTATCTTTTTGGTGAAGGACCAGTTTATCCTAAATGTCTGATTTTAAAGAAATACTCTTTCTTCTTGCATAAAAAAGGAGAAGGGCTTTTGCAAAAGCATTCAAATACAACCTATGTAAAGTACTGCAATATTGTCAAAGAAATCATATTTAGTACTGTAGGTCATAATTTAAACTTTGGACCAATAATGATAGCTCAATCTGAAAATGGAAGATGACCCTCCAATCTCAATTGTGGTAAAGTCTAAGGCGTCCTCTTGAAAAGAACAATCATAGATCGACGATAGTTAATTACTTTTCAGATATCACTATATGAAGTTCTGCCTAGTTCTTCAGCAAATCATGATTCCCTTATTCCATCAACTTTACCAAGTTTAGTCAAAAGAAAAAGGGAACACTTGTAAACATGCATATATAGAAACACCAGAGTTATAAATTCCAGTTTGGTCAAGGTAAAGTTAATGTAGTGTAATTTTACAAACTCTCCTTACCTTACAGTCAAGTGCCTTTCACCTTCCCAATAGACTAGGCGATCGACAAGGTAAAAGTCATTGGGATAAGGTGGCTTTTGTCATTAGCTATAAATTAATGTAATTAGCTAAGGTAGGTACTTTTTAACCAAAATTTTGTCTTTGTAATTATTGCAATGTGCATTAGACAGGGTGCTTTAGAGTAACTCCATATATAACCTACAAATAATTAAGTTTTGTTTATGTAAGAGAAGTGTACGCTAAATTGACATTTGGATAGCATGCAGTTTAAGTTGTTGAAGAAAAACGAAAAAGAAAGTGCTATCTCTGATCCCAAATATTAACATGTTCCTGCTTGAAAGATGACATATATATATATATAGAGAGCGAAAATCAGAATTGAGTTACCTCTCCAATACCAGAAGAAGCTCCAGTGATAATAACAACTTTATCCTCCATATCTTCACCAAAGAAAGTGTTGTAAAGCCGTTCACATATGTTGATGAAAGTGAAAGCTGGCCATGCACATGCCAACATCACCAAACTTGCCGGTGGTACCACAAAATTCAGCACTGAGTTCACCAAATCCATTAATTAATTTCTTTTATATATAATCGATCACCTCTTTTCCAATATATTAATTCCTTCAATTCACAAAACTGAAGAAAAAATGAGATCAGGAGGGAAAGAGGGTTGATTTTTAGTGCAGTTTGGTTGGGTGGGTTAAGATTTAGTAGTGTAGGAATTAGATAGATAAACACTAAAGCTGATCGATAGTGCATGCAAATGAGAGAACACGTGGTATGAGGTGCTGAGAGGGTTTATGACGAATGGAGGACTTGTTTTTTCGGAACTACTTGCATGCCCTACAATTTTTTTATTTTTTTATATCACAAGTCACAACACATGAAAGTGGACAAATTAGTAATATTAATGAGTCGTGTTACTTTTTAAAATGGATTATAATCATTCTTATTATATCATACTATATTATAATTGGATGAATATTTTTAGGTAAAGTTAATTTATTAAAATACTCATAAAAAATTGAATGTCAATTTTATCCCTTACTTAAATACTATTATTTCTTTAATATTTTTGTACCAAAAATTTATCTTCTAATAAATAATATATTAACCTGTGCAACAATGAATCAGGTAAATGGATATAGACAGGAGTGGATAAGTTTCTTATAGCTCCCACTTACTGGAGCCTATTCAATGCCTTAATTGCATTTCATCTTCCTATATTTATTTAATGTTTTGGAGTTCTTTTGAACTTCCAAAAGTAAATTTTATAAACTTACAAATTTCTCATACTATTGAACTACTGCCATTGACGTTTTCTTCGAGAAATTTTAATACCCATTCTTCTTCTCGGTTATTTATCTTCTAATCATCAATGCGATATTTTTTTACGCGTATATGTCATGGATTTTATTGATATTGCTCATGCATCAACTCTAACCATCTAAGTGAGCTATTATTTTTATAAGTTTAAGTTTCGTAATTCTTATAACGCATAGGCCTGTTCCAAATTAATGTGTTAACAACTATTTTTTCTTGATAGTATAAATGATAGATCTGGCACATAAAAATTGAAATGATGTATATTTGTTGCCTTTTAGGTCTGATTGTTGGAAAAGTACTGCATGCACTACTACCTCTTTTTTTGTCTGTGTATACATTTATTTTTATTTCTCTAGTGATTTTTGTTTCTAGCTTGAAGATTCTTTTTTAAATTGAAATTTTTCGATGTGGCTACTTCTCCTTTATCACATCATCATTATATATTTTAAAATAACAGAGAGCACCAATACATAATTATTTATAAATTTATGTGAAGTTAGTAGTTGAATATATGTTGGAAATTATACTCTTTTACATATATTAAATTAAATTAAAAATTATTGTAGTGATTTGGTCATGATAACATGTGCAAATGCTTAACGTGTTTAACATTTAAATAGTTTTACTTTAAATTTAGTTTATCTTTTTATGTTCTATAAATTTTGGTGGGTTAGTCAATACTAATTATTTGACAACCGTAATAATTGAAGTAGTACTATTGGGTGTGGCTGAAGAACTAAGAGCTAGAACTCTTCAATCAGGCTGTCATGCTTGGTCGTTTTAGTTGGAAAAATAAGGTTGTAAGAATTCTAAGAACTGGTCTCAATTAGCTTTTTAATGACATGCAAATGCAAATGATTCTTGAATGAACAATATTGGATTTCAGTTGATTCTACTATAATTTCGTTATCTTGAAGTGTATAAGCTTTTTAATAATTCTCACAGGATAATATGTGCCGTATTGTACAAAATTGCTGATTAAAAATTATATAGATACCAAGAGTTCTGGTCATGACATACCAGTTAAAACGTGAGAATGAAACATATATCAAGAATATCGTTTTAAATAAAATATTACGTGTAAGATACGGTTGTATTACATGTTTGGACCTAATAACATCAAAATTAATTTTATTGTACTTTATCACATTGTACTAACCAACCTCAACTTCACAGGTTTTGAATATGTCAAATAGTGTTGCATTAAAATTTTGTGTTACTCATCACACTCATGTATACTTTCATATAATAAAATTATTTTTAAAAGTTTGTATTAATTGACATAGAATATACGTGCAACGCACGTGTCCAGAAACTTGTATGACTTAAAATGCACCAAGTATCTTTCTCATCTTTTTTTTGAGACGTAAAATTTTGACACCATTTAGGTTTAGCTACTATCATTTCAAAGAACTCGCACATTTCGAAAATTCAAAATTTAGTTAATTAATTAACTTTAAACTTTGGTGTAAATTTTATTACTAAACTACATTTTTAACAATTATTTTAATATTCTCCTACATTTCTTTTTTTGCATATAGATTAAAGTAAAATTTCATACTCTATGGTCACTTAAGTAATCGGGTAAAGTAAATTCCTCGCATTTTGCACCCCTAATGTATGCATTGTTTTATAATATGCACCTTGTCCTATTATTTTTACCAACATGCGCCCCAATCTCTTTATTTTCTTATAAAATAATAAAAAAATTATTTTCATAATTATTTAAAGGGTAAAAGTAGGAAAAACAATTTTTTTTTTAAAAAAACTGTTTATATGCCGTTGTTAATTTTGTGTTTGTCTACTTCTCAACTACGAATATCAAGAATCGGATGAAATTACATCTCCAAATTTTGTCATTGGACAGTTTGGTCATTTAATTACATAGCTATATTGATTGTAAAACTGATGAAGTCAAGAGAATTTGAAAAGCGATTCTCGTAGGATGTGTTAGATTGGATCAAACGGATATGTTAGATTGGACCAAATGGATAATCTATTGCACTCCTTATTTGCTTCCTTTTTAAAAAAAGATTATAGTACTTCGATTTCATCCAATTTTGGAATCTAAATAATAAGAAGATTTGAGGCACGACCTCAAAGCAAGGCACATTGTACAACATTACGGGACAATTAAAATTGGATGAGCCTAAACCTTAAGTATTTTTGGTGAAAAGAAAAGATTCTTATTAATCACCTATTAAAATAGTCAATTACAAAGATGCTCTCTGTCTCCTGCAGCTATTATCTACAAAATTGTAACTGTATTTCTATATGAATATGCAGTTCAGCTCATCTACTCTGTCTCCCTAATTCTATTTATACAATTTTTCTATCCATTCCATTTGTCGTTTGCTTGTTTTCCTTCTGTTCTGTATCTTGTATCTACATTCCTCTTTTATGTTTCTGCATTTTACTTGTTCTCTTGTTACCACTTGATTCCATACTGCATCATTCATGTTCTTCCATATTGCATATATTAGTGCAGCAAATACTGAGAGTACAAAAGTTCTGCATTGCTTTCCTTTTGCTGTTCTGTTCAATTTTTTCCACACTGTTTCAATTGCCTCATCAGTTCCTGCATTCCCATCCAGTTTAGTAGTTCCTTGGCACATCTTTTAGACCATGTATATTCAAAGAATAGGTGTTACCCTTGTTACTTCCTTCTCACCACATACTTTACATGTAGTGTCAGTAATTATCCCTATCTACTTCATTCTATCCATTGTCAACAATCTTCTATGTGCTGTCAGCCAGCATATGTAGCTATGTTTTGGTGTGTTTCCTGAACTCCATACCCATCTGCTGTCTTGCCAGTATTCTTCATCCCCTATTCTCCACTTATAACCACTTGCCACAGTGTATTTCCCATTTGGAGTCAACCATCCTTCTTCCTTGAAACCTGTTTTAAAGATATCTCTGATATGACATATCTTTTTCCAGTACTAGCTACAGTCTTGAGGGTGTTTATACTGCCACCAATCTGTCCCTTTTATGTATATATGGTTTACCCATCTGATCCATAGATTATCTTCTTTCTTTGCTATATGCCACACATATTTGTTTATTGCTGCTTCATTCCATAATACACAATTATTGA
Source organism: Nicotiana otophora (assembly GCA_000715115.1). Lineage (NCBI taxonomy): Eukaryota > Viridiplantae > Streptophyta > Magnoliopsida > Solanales > Solanaceae > Nicotiana > Nicotiana otophora. The sequence continues at coordinate 51,328 of AWOL01S0017212.1, forward strand.
AGCCCAGTCCTCCTCCCTTTTTCCCTTTGCATACTGTCTTCCAAGCTATCAGTTGTACTCTATTAGTGTGCACTTTTCTATCCCAGAAATAATTCCTGCATATTCCTGTGATATCCTTCAGGACCTTTATTGGCAGTAAAAATATTGAGACCCAGTAGACATGGAGATTCATCAGCACTGAATTGATCAATTGTGCTCTCCCAGCATAAGATAGATTTCTGCTCCCCCATATTTTAATTCTGCTTGTCATTTTCTCCACTAGCATTTTATAATCCATACTAGACAGTTTTTTGGGTGATATAGGTACTCCTAGGTATTTAAATGGTAGTTTCCCTTCTTTATAGCCTGTTATTTCACATATCTTATTTATCTGTTGCCTACTCATATTGGCACTGAAAATGTTGGACTTTGCACTGTTTGTTGTCAACCCTGATACTTGAGAGAAAGATGTCAGACTTCTGATTAATAATATTATTGCCTGTGGTTCCCCTTTGCAGAATACAAGTACATCATCTGCAAAGCATAAATGATTCAACCCTAAGCTCCTGCATTTTGGATGATATGCAAACCCCTTTTGCTGTCCCACCATCTCCATTATTCTTGAGAGATATTCCATACATATCACAAATATCAGTGGTGATATTGGATTCCCTTGTCTCAATCCTCTTTTCCCTTCAATGTTCCCACATAAGTCCCCATTTATTGCTAGTGAATAACTTGTAGTGGTGATGCATTCCATGACCCATTGAATGAAAGTTGTATGGTAGTTCATTGCCATCATCATTTCCTTGACAAACTCCCATTCCACATTGTCATAAGCTTTCTTCAAGTCAATTTTATTAGACAACTCCTTGTTGTAGCCTTTCTGTTATACAATCTAACTAGGTCATGGCATATCAATATATTTTGTACTATTGATCTTCCTTCTACAAAGACACTTTGACTTGGTGATATTATGGTTGGCAAGCTTTCTTTTAGTCTACTGCACAATACTTTATATATCACTTTATATATAGTATTGCAACAAGCTATTGGTCTGTAATCTCCTACTGATTCAGCATGTGTCCCTTTTGAAATCAAAGCGATGCCAATTTTGTTTAGTTCTTTCAGTATCTTGCCATATTCCTCTACTTCTTTCCCAATTATGTTCCATGCATCTTTGAAGAATTGGCTACCATATCCATCAATTCCTGGTATGCTCCATAATGCTTTTTGGATTTCTTCTCTTGTGATTGTTTTAACCATTTTCTGTTTCTGAGCTTAATCAATGAATTCCCTTTTCCTTATTAGTGCACTACATACATGTGACCTCTCCCTATTTGCTGTCCCTAATAGCTTTGTGTAAAACTCAATGAAAGCTTGAGCCACAATATCTGGTTGGTCCTGTTCTGTCCCATTAGAATCTTTGATGGAGAAGATCCTGTTTGCATTCCTTCTTGCCTTCATATACCCATGAAATATTTTGGTATTTTGATCTCCATGTTGCATCCATGTGATCTTACTCTTTTGCCTTAGGAATTGTTCTCTTGCCTGTTGCCATTGCATACATTCTCTGGCTATGCTGTGCTCCTCCTCCATTAGGCTCATATTATAAGGGTCCTTTTGTATCCTCATCTGGCATGTCTTGAGTGTCTTCATACTTTGTTCTGCTTTGATTTCAACCTCTGTAAATTTTTCTTTGTTTAAGATTTTCAGCACCCTTTTCAGTCTATTTAGTTTTCCTACCATTTGATACATTTTAGTCCCTCTGATTTACTGTTCCCAGTTCTCTTTCACTTTTTCATGGAAGTCATTAGCCATACTCCACATGTTAAAGTATCGAAACATTTTTTGCTACATCTTTCCTGGTTGTTCCCATCTTACCAATGCTGGGCAATGATCAAACAATCCTTCACTATGGTAGTACACTTCAAAGTCTGGTAGTGTTGTTACCCAGTCATTATTTATTAGAACTCTATCAATTCTGCTCATCACTTTATCTTCTCCTTTCTGTTTGTTGTTCCATACATAAAAATGACCCTGATGATTTCATCTCTTGCATCTCACATTTTTGCATACATTCTTTAAAGCCTTTTATTTCTGCATAAGTAACTCTGCTTCCAATTCTTTCATCTGATTGCAATACATTGTTGAAATCTCCCATTATTGCCCAAGGCCCTTTGCATTGTTTATGAATTTTCTCTATGTCTTCCCATAGCTTTCTCCTCTTGCCACAGTCATTGAATCCATATACCCATGTGATTTCCATTTCCCTCTTTATTCCAATGTGTTTAATAGCACAGTGAATCACCTGTTCAGTAGCTCTTTTGATGTCCACTCCATAGATATGAGATTTCCATAGTAGCCAGATTCTTCCACCAGGGTGCTTATCCAGATTAGTAACAAATGACCATTCCTTACAAAGATTAAGAGAGGCTTTGTGAGCCTTTTTCCTCTTAATCCTTGTCTATAGGAGCCCAAACATCCCTACTTGAGAGTTGTGCATAAAGAGCAACACTTCTCTCTGTTTTTTAGGTTTGTTTAGGCCCCTTACATTCCAGAATCCTAACGTATCCATGGGGTTGGGGCCCCTCCCCATTTCCCCCCACTTCCTGAGCCCTCCCCTTTTATTTATTCCTTTGTTTGATGTACTAGTTTCCTGAGCCTTTTGATTACCACCAGTTGCTTCCTCTATATTCCTCAGTGCATCAAATGCATCTCCTATTGATATTGGTTTTCTTACTTGCCAATTCAACAACATCTGAGTTCTGCCTTTCTCTGCCCTTCCTTATTGCTTCTTTATTGCTTATTGTCTCTCATTTTCCTTCTGTTGTTGCTCCACTATTACTTTATTACTTCCATTATGTGCTTTCTGTCCTTCAATTACTATCTCTTGTTCTATCTGTGCAATTTTTTTCTCTTGCTTCTGTTTTCCCACCTTCTTGCTTGTGTCCTCTCCATTAGGCTGTTGTGCCTGTTTTTATCGTTGCATTACTTCATTCCTTCTGCATTCCTCTATGGTGTGCCCAGAGTTATTTGTATACGGTGAAAATCGGTTTTCGACCTTCGAATGATTAGTCAATATTGGAACATAATAGACCAAAGGTCGTCTTCATAATATCGAAATAAGATCCGAGGCCAGGTTACCAAGCTCAAGTTTTGGGGACCGATTAAGTAGCGAGCTCGAAGTCAATACCGAGCTCGATTCCAAATCGAACTATGATGTGAGGCGGTGTTATTGAGCTTAAGAGCCATAGACCGACCAATACCGAGCCAAAGTAAATATCGGGTCCCGAGTCAATATCGAGCTCGAGCCAATATCGAGCTCTAAACCTGGAAATCGGCCAATACCAAGTCCGATCAAGATTGAGCTAAGAGACAAGATCCGTTACAACCGCACTAAGGGAGAGAATCTCGGCGGGAATTAGAGAAAAGCTAATCTATCATGAAATCTCCACTATGTATTTTTAATTATATCTAAAGTAGAATCCCTCCACTATAAGAGGGATAGGTATTATTTCTGTAGAGGACCCAACATCAAGGCATTGAGACACTATCATATTATTGATATTCACAGAGAAACACATATTGATATTCATATAGAGATTATCCCTTTTTGGGCTTAGTACATTGATTCATCTTGCTTGTTCATAAAATATTTTCCACTCAGTTTGGTTTGTATTTCATTCTTTATACAGTCAATACTCAATATATCTCTACTCACTTTCCAATTTGTACCAAGTTATACCATGTATCCTTAGAACTACGTATAAATTCAACTCTATCCGTTTTTCAGGTAAATAGTTTGGCGCCCACCGTGGGGCTAAGGATAACAGTGGTTATTTGGTATGAATCTCTGCAAAACACACCATTTTACGCTTGCTCTGGGAAGTATCTTTGATTTCAGGTTGAAAATGACGAATTCTCAATTAATGACCCTACTTATCGATAACTTAACCCCTAGAGGTGGAAGGCCACTCGTCGACCCCGTTGGAGCTCGGGTCGAGGAGCCAATAGATGTTAGTTCACATGCGGCCATCAAGGCAAACCAACGTTTCGACCCTAAAAATAGCATTCATGGTGGAACTCGGTCTGCAGTTCGAAATACGCAAAACGCTGAGGAAAACGGAATCACCTTGCGTATGATTTTTGAAATGTTGCAAGATCAACAAGTAGCAATAGCCTAGTTGCAGAGCCAAACTCAAGCACCGACCAAACTTGGGCCCAGTTCACCCCAAGAAGTCACCCACAAAACGGGCCCAGCTATAGTAAGGTCAAATGAGCAAGAATCGGGGACTAATCCCGAAATTATTAAGATGTTCGAAGAACTGACAAAGCGAATATATCCAGGAGAAAGGAGGATCGAAGCAAATGATAAAAAAATAGAAACGTATAACTCTAGGGTTGATCGGATCCCGGGGGAACCTCCGATATTGAAGGGCTTAGATTCCAAAAAATTTGTACAAAAGCCTTTCTCCCCGAGCGCGGCTCCTAAACTGATCCCAAAGACGTTTCGCATGCCCAAAATTCCCAAATATAATGGAACGACCGACCCCAATGAACATGTCACCTCTTACACATATGCCAATAAAGGGAACGATCTAGAGGACGATGAGATCAAATCTGTATTACTGAAAACATTCGGTGAAACTTTGTCAAAGGGAGCAATGATATGGTATCATAATTTACCGTCTAACTCTACTGATTCTTTCGTGAAAGCACACGCCGGAGCCATAAAAGTCAAGACAAGAAAGTAGGACGTTTTCAAGGTAAGACAGAAGGACAATGAGATGCTGAGAGAATTCGTATCTCATTTCCAAATGGAACGAATGGATCTACCACCGCTCACTGACGATTGGGCTGTACAAGCTTTCACTCAAGGACTGAACGAGCGGAGCTCAATGGCTTCACGACAGTTGAAACAGAACTTGATCGAGTACCCAGCTATTACTTGGGACGATGTACACAATTGACATCAATCGAAGATCAAAGTTGCAGACGACCAGTTAGAGTCTAAGATCTGTTATTAAAAGGGACATCGACCGAGAACCGAGGTTGAACAAGGATCGATATTGGCCGTATAACGGAGATCGTAGGGGTAGCGAACCTTCACACAACCCCGTACAAGGCAAAAGGAGAAGTGATCGAGGCTAAGGGTCTCGGGGGCTGATGAATAGGAATGAGTTCGACAGGCATACCAGACCTAAGGAAGCACCACGGTTATCAGAGTATAACTTCAACATCGATGCATCCGCCATCGTGTCGGCTATCGGACGCATCAAAGATACTAAATGGCCTCGACCTCTACAAACCGATCCTGTCCAAAGGAATCCCAATCAAATGTGATAATATCATGGCACTCATGGCCACAGAACGGAAGATTGCAGTCAACTGAGAGAAGAGGTGGCCCGGTTATTCAATAAAGGTCACCTTCGAGAATTTTTAAGTGACAGGGCCAAAAACTATTTCAAAAACAGGAATTTCAGTAGGCAAAACAAACATGAAGAGCCACAACACATCATCCACATGATCATCGGTGGGATCGATATCCCTTAGGGGATGGTGCTTAAACGCAATAAGATATCGGTTATAAGAGTGAAGCGACCTCGAACTCAGGGTTACGCACCCATATGAACCCTGTCCTTTAATGATAAAGATGCAAAAAGAGTCATGCAACCTCACAACGATGCATTGCTAATATGTGTACTTATGAATAAAACTCAAGTTAAATATGTGTTAATTGATCCAGGTAGCTCGGCCAATATTATTAGATCGAAGGTCGTAGAGCAACTCGGTCTACAGGACCAGGTTGTGCCCGCAACCTTGGTTTTAAACAGATTCAATATGGCATTTGAAACTACTAAGGGCAAAATAATCCTGCCAGTTAACATGGCCGGAACCATCCAAGAAATGAAGTTTCGCGTAATCGAAAGCGATATGAGATACAACACCCTGTTCGGAAGATCGTGGATCCACAATATGAGGGTTGTACCCTCGACCCTCCACCAGGTTTTGAAGTTCCCAACATCGGAGGGAATCAAAATGGTCTACGGGGAGCAACCGGCCGCAAAAGAAATGTTTGCCGTCGATGAAATGATTCCTATATCATCATTATCATCAGCAAAAGGATTGGATTCGAAGGGAGAATGAAATACCAAATAGCAATCACAAACGTCAGCTTCGACCCAATTAGAGAATCAAAAAACTGACGGAGATGCTGAACATGGGGTCCCTCGATCCTTTGATCCCCGATGATTCCGATGCTACCCAATCAACGGTCAAATAACTAGAGCAAGTCATACTAATCAAATATCTGCCCGAACAAAAGGTATACCTGGGCACGGGGTTAGATCCCGAGCTCAGGAGAAAGCTTATTCAATTTCTTATAGTTAACAAGATTGTTTCACTTGGTCCCATCTTGACATGACAGGGATCCCACTGGGAATCACCACTCATAAGCTAAGATTGGACCCAAAGTTCCACCCGGTAAAACAAAAAAGAAGGCCCCAGTCCGAGGTTAAACATGCTTTCATCAAAGACGAAGTAACCAAACTCCTTAAAATAGGGTCCATTCGGGAAGTAAAATACCCCGAGTAGCTAGCAAATGTGGTGGTATTCCCTAAGAAGGGGAACAAGCTTAGAATGTGTATAGATTACAAAGACCTGAATAAAGCATGCTCTAAGGATTCTTTTCTTTTGCCTAATTTCGATCGTATGATCGATGTTACAGCCGGCCACAAGACTCTCAACTTTCTCGATGCCTATTCTGGGTACAACCAAATACAGATGAACCCGGAGGATCAGGAAAAGACCTCATTTATCACTAAGTACGGGACTTACTGTTATAATGTAATGCCATTCGGGCTAAAAAATGCTGGTGCAACTTATCAACGCCTAGTAAACAGAATGTTCGAAAAGCAAATAGGAAAATCAATGGAGGTTTATAATGATGACATGTTAGTTAAATCCCTACGAGCAGAGGACCATTTAAAGCATTTGCAGGAAACTTTCGACATACTAAGGGAGTACAATATGAAGCTCAATCCCACAAATGTGCTTTCGGGGTTAGCTCGGGCAAGTTTCTCGGTTTCATGGTATCTAATCGAGGAATCGAGATTAACCCCGATAAAATTAAAGCAATCGAGGACATCACGGTAGTAGATAATGTAAAGGCCGTGAAAAGGCTAACAGGACAGATAGCCGCCCTGGGATGATTCATTTCAAGATCCTCGGATAGGAGTCACCGATTTTTCTCTCTGCTTAAAAAGAAAAGTAATTTTGCATGGACTCCGGAATGTCAGCAGGCTTTGGAAGAGCTAAAACGGTATCTATCGAGCCCTCCGTTGCTTCATACCCCGAAGGTAGATGAACAACTTTATCTATATCTAGCTTTCTCGGAGATAGCGGTAAGTGGAGTCCTAATTCAAGAAGAACGAGGTATGCAATTTCCTATTTATTATGTCAGTCGAACTTTAGGTGAGGCCAAAACTAGATATCCATACTTAGAAAAATTAGCGCTTGCTTTAATAAGCGCATCTAAGAAACTAAAACCATATTTCCAGTGCCATCCGATACATGTTGTAACAACTTATCCTCTAAGAAATATTTTATACAAACCTGAGCTTTCAGGTCGATTGGACAAATGGGCCATAGAGATCGGCGGGTACGACATCGAGTATTGACCTCGAACCGCTATCAAATCTCAAATCTTAGTGGACTTCGTGGCTGACTTTACGCCGGCCTTCGTACCCGAGATTTAAAAGAAATTACGGATAAAATCGGGTACTTCATCGGGAGTCTGGACCTTCTTTACGGACGGTGCCTCAAAAGCAAAGGGGTTCGGACTAGGCATCGTACTAAAATCACCCACAGGTAATATAGTTAGACAGTCTATTAAAACTACAAAATTGACTAACAATGAGGCCGAGTATGAGGCCATGATTGCAGGTCTCGAATTAGCTAGAAGTTTGGGAGCCGAGGTCGTGGAGGCTAAATATGATTCCCTCTTCGTGGTAAATCGAGTCAACGGGACTTTTAAAGTCCGTGAAGATCGAATGCAGAGATACTTGGATAAATTATAAGTGACTCTACATCGATTTAAGGAATGGACTTTGCAATATGTGCTTCGAGAACTGAACAGTGAGGCCGACGCTCTTGCAAACTTAGGTTCTTCGGTCGAGGATGACGAGCTCAACTCGGGGACTATCGTACAACTCATGAAATCGGTAATCGAAAAAGGTCATGCCGGGATAAACTCCACAAGTCTAACCTGGGATTGGAGAAACAAATTTATAGAGTATTTCCAGAATGGGAAACTTCCATCGGATCCAAAGGAATCGAGAGCTCTACGCATAAAAGCTGCATGGTTTACCTTATCCAATGATGGAACGCTATTTAGAAGGACGTTTGATGGTCCACTGGCAATATGTTTGGGATCGGGAGATACCGACTACATCCTACGTGAGATTTACGAGGGCACTTGTAGGAATCATTCCGGTGCCGATTCATTGGTCCACAAAATAATCAGAGTAGGATATTATTGGATCGATATAGACAAAGATGTAAGGGAGTTCATTCAAAAATGCGACAAATGTCAAAGACATGCGCCCATGATTCATCAACCCGGGAAACTTCTCCACTCGGTCCTATATCCTTGGCCTTTCATGAAATGGGGAATGGACATCGTCAGCCCCCTCCCATCGGCCCCAGGTAAGGCTCGGTTTATTTTGTTTATGACTGATTATTTCTCTAAATGGGTTGAAGCACAAGCTTTCGAGAAAGTCAGAGAAAAGGAGGTGGTAGACTTCATTTAGGACCACATCATATGTCGGTTCGGGATGCCATCCGAGATTGTATGTGATAATGGAAAGCAATTCATCGTAAGCAAAGTAACTAAATTTCTCGAAGACCATAAAATCAAAAGGATCCTATAAATACCTTATCATCCCAGCGTGAACGGACAGGCTGAATCGATCAACAAAATCATCATCCAAAATCTTAAGAAAAGATTAATCAACGCTAAAGGAAAATGGAGAAAAATACTACCCGGAGTCCTATGGGCATACCGCACAACATCAAAATCGAGTACCAGAGCGACACCATTCTCATTGGTTTATGGTGCCGAAGCTCTTATCTTGGTTGAGGTCGGAGAACCTAGCATCAGGTTTCGATATGCAACAGATGAGTCGAATAACGAGACGAATGAACGCGAGCCTAGAATTATTGGACGAAAAAAGAGAAGCGGCTCTCGTCCGATTAGCCGCCAAAAATAACGGATCAAAAGGTATTATAATCGAAGAACTAATCTTCGATATTTTAAAATTGGGACTTAATGCTAAGGAAAGTCACCCTCAACACTCAAAATTCAAATGAAGGAAAACTGGGTCCGAATTGGGAAGGACCGTATCAGGTTCTCGAAATCATCGGAAAAGGATCCTACAAGGTCAGTGTAATAAACGGCAAATAACTACCAAGCAATTAGAACGTGTCGCACCTAAAATGATACTAATGTTAAGGTACGACCCTCCTTTGTTCATTTATATGTCAAAATTAACCCTTGCAGCTGTTCGATCAGAAACAGGGCCGGATTATTCAACTCGAAGCCTTTAGGCTTGAAAGCACGCGTTGCACTCTTTTTTCTTTAGACCGGTTTTTTCCCAAATAGGTTTTTCGGCAAGATTTTTAATGAGGCAACCATTAATCGTGCTAACTTAGAACAATTCAACAGTATTCGAGGCCTCTTTACAATCAACCTCGAATAATGGGGGGCATTATCCTCAAATATATCGAGTTCGATTATCAAGTTCAATGCAAGGAAGTTACTTCATAACAACAGGGTTTCGATAGGAAAAATAGTAAGATCCAAACGGTCAAAACGAACCATGCTCATGTAGTTTGCTCGATACCTGGTAAACAATATGAACACATGTATAATGACATAAGGAGAAATTGCTTCTCTTGCCGATATCTCATATCTCAGAATCCATCCTCTATTTTGTGATCTATTACGCAAACAGGCTTAAGGGCCGACCATTACCCCATAAATCGGGGATTGCCAACCGAAAAATCAACGAGATCAAGCCCTACATAAGCCTAACAGCTACTCTTATTTCGAGTTCGATCAATCACTCACTCGGCTATTAAGCCTAAGGGCGACTCTTACTTCGAGTTCGAGCAAACACTCACTCGACCATAAAAGTCTACGGGCTACATTACTTCAAGTTCGAGCAATCAATCACTCGACTACTAAGCGTAAGGGCTACTCTTACTTCAAGTTCGAGCAATCACTCACTCGACTATTAAGCCTAAAGGCTACTCTTACTTCGAGTTCGAGCAAACACTCACTCGACTACTAAGCGTAAGGGCTACTCTTACTTCGAGTTCGAGCAAACACTCACTCGACCATAAAAGCCTACGGGCTACATTACTTCAAGTTCAAGCAATCAATCGCTCAACTACTAAGACTAAGGGCTACTCTTACTTCGAGTTCGAGCAATCATTCACTCGACTATTAAGCCTAAGGAATACTCTTACTTCGAGTTCGAGCAATCACTCACTCGACTATTAAGCCTAAGGGCTACTCTTACTTCGAGTTCAAGCAAACAGTCACTCGACCATAAAAGCCTACGGGCTACTCTTACTTCGAGTTCGAGCAATCACTCACTCGAATATTAAGCCTAAGGGCTACTCTTACTTCGAGTTCGAGCAAAAACTCACTCGACCATAAAAGCCTACGGGCTACATTACTTCAAGTTCAAGCAATCAATCGCTCAACTACTAAGACTAAGGGCTACTCTTACTTCGAGTTCGAGCAATCATTCACTCGACTATTAAGCCTAAGGAATACTCTTACTTCGAGTTCGAGCAATCACTCACTCGACTATTAAGCCTAAGGGCTACTCTTACTTCGAGTTCAAGCAAACAGTCACTCGACCATAAAAGCCTACGGGCTACTCTTACTTCGAGTTCGAGCAATCACTCACTCGAATATTAAGCCTAAGGGCTACTCTTACTTCGCGTTCGAGCAAATACTCACTCGACTATTAAGCATAAGGGCTACTCTTACTTCGAGTTCGAGCAATCACTCACTCGACTATTAAGCCTAAGGGCTATTCTTACTTTGAGTTTGAGAAAACACTCACTCGACCATAAAATCCTACGGGCTACATTACTTCGAGTTCGAGCAATCACTCACTCGACTACTAAGCCTAAGGGCTACTCTTACTTCGAGTTCGAGCAAACACTCACTCGACCATAAAAGCCTACGGGCTATATTACTTTGAGTTCGAGCAATCACTTACTCGACTACTAAGCCTAAGGGCTACTTTTACTTCGAGTTCGAGCAAACATACTATTAAGCCTAAGGGCTACTCTCACTTCGAGTTCGAGCAGACACTCACTCAGTTATAGAGACCACAAGATCCGACTTCGATCAAATTACCTAAAGCCTCAAACTTATGAAAACTTTCATAAGGCATGAATGAAACAAAATCTTCATAAGGTAGAGAATAAAACAGAGACAAGTCGGGAAAGGAAAAGATCTTTATATATATATATATATATATATATATATATATATATATATATAT
>AWOL01S0017212.1:64567-93356 GCA_000715115.1 Nicotiana otophora
GTATATATATATATATATATATATGTAAGAGTATTTACAACGTCCGATCAGGACTCTATACAAAAAAAATTGGAAAAACCCTAAGTTTCCTGGTTATCTCCGGGGGCAGTCTCTTCTCCATCGGGCTCCTTCCTGCTCTCAGACCCACTCTTGATCCCATCATCATCATCGTCATCGGAAGCCAAGGCTCCAACATTGACTTCAAGCTCTTTAGCCTGTTTTATCTCTTCGGTAAGATCGAAACCTTGAGCATGGATCTCCTCAAGGGTTTCCCTCCGAGATTGGAATTTGGTGAGTTCAGCAACCTAATGTGCTCGATTTTTAGCGATCTCGTCTACCTCTTTCGCTTGTACTTGAGCGGCTTCAGCATCGGCCCGATAGGCGGCCACGAATGTATCCGCCTCAGCCTTTGCTTTTTTGGCTTCAGGTTTGGCCTTGGCAAGTTTGGAAGCCAACCGAGCTTCGAGCTCCTCTATTTTTCTTGCTTGAACCGAGTTCTTCTCCTTCATGCCTTGAAGTTGACTTTCGACCGATGATAATTGGGCTCGAGCAGTTTCTTTTTCTACAGCGAGGCGGTCCATGCCTTCTTTCCACCCCAAGGTCTTCGCCCTTATCGTATCGACCTCCTCACGAAGAAGCCCGATCATCTCAAGCTTCTGCTGCAGTTGTGAGATCGAAATATTAGCCACAGTTCCCGAATCGAGCCCATGGATTTTTAAGATTATCATTACCTGCTCGGTTGGTCGGTCTGATCTTGGTGAGCCTTGGCCAACTCGGCTCAAAGATCTTTGATCTCTTCCTCTTTCTGCCCATTAAAACATTTGAAGGTATTTCTCTCCTCCGAAAGCCCTCGAAAGTCGGCTTCACGTCGGCTCAGCTCTGTCTGAGACTTGGAAAACTCCTCTTGATGACGAGCTAAAGCCTATACGAAAAAGAGAAAGTTAGGCTAAAAATTGAAAAATATGACATCAACAAAGAGAATCGAGACTTACCCGATTCAGGGTTTGTAGAACCTCGAAGAAAAGACCTGACGCGTCACTCGGGCTGGCAGCATCCTCAATACAGGTAAATAAATTGCGAAATGTGTCCTCTCCCTCATGGGCCCCATCCAACTCGAGGGTCCCCAAAGCTCGGGCTTCCCGAATCGCCCCAAAGTAGGGAGAGTAGGCGAGTCTCCAATTACTATTGCCCCAAGCGAGTCGCTTGGGGCGTTCTCCTCAATTCGAAGAGCTTCAGGGCCGGCCCCTTCAAATATACCCACCGTTTGTTGACTTTGGTGGGAGGCTTCCTGGATCTCTAATGACTCAGGGACTTTGCTCGAGCCCTTCTCCGATATCCCCTCAGTTCGAGATGGAGCCTCGTCAACCGCCATTGACCCAGCTACCTTTGGGGCATCGATGGTTTTCTTCACTCGAGCCAGCATTATGGACCCGTCCTTTTCTTCTTCTTCTTCTTCTTCTTATTCTTCTTCTTCTTCTTCTTCTTCTTCTTCTTCTTCTTCTTCTTCTTCTTCATCATCATCATCTTCATCTCTTAGACGTCGAACTAATTCTTAAGTCAAAATGATGGTATTCTTCTTCGGCTTACGAGCCGTCCTTGTCTTAGGTTTTGGATCCTCGAAAGTAGAGGCCCTTTTTCTCTTATTATCCTTCGCCAGTTTCGGAACCGGGGCCAAAGTCTCTTTCTCTCCAGACGGTGGCCTCATGACCGCATCTTTGCCCAGGCCTACACACAAGAAAATTGGTTAAGTATAAAAACAAGATATTTTGATCGAATCATCGAAGACATGGGAAAGAGGCTTACCATGAGTGTTAGCCTCCCATCGGCCCTTTGATAAGTCGCGCCACGTGTGCTCGGCATATATAGAGGTCGAAGCAAGATCTTCTACCCATCTCTTAAGGTTAGGAATAGCACCGAGCATCCAAGCAATCGCTACATTACGGAAAAGGATATCAATGAGAAAGAAACAGAGCAAAACAATAGAAGCTAACAGTAGAATTATACTTACGCCTCATGTTCCATCCTCGGGAAATGGCATCTTCTCGGCCGGGATTAGGTCGGAAGTCTTCACTCGAACAAACCTGCCCATCTAGCCTCGGTCCTTGTCCTCGTCTATGCTCGAGAACAACACTTTGCTAGTCCGGCACTGGAGTTTTATTAACCCACCTCGATAGAGGCGGGGGCTGTACAATCTGATGAGGTGGTCGAGGGTGAAAGGCATTCCCTTGATTTTGTTCCCGAAGAAACGGATCAAAATAATGATCCGCCAAAAAGAAGGATGGATTTGGCCTATGGTTATTCGGTATTGACGGCAAAAATCGATGACAACAGGGTGGAGGGGGTCCAACGTGAAAGGATAAGTATACACGCTTAAAACCCTTTCACATAGGTAGTAATATCTTCTTCTGGAGTCGGGATAATCACTTCTTTGTTCTCCCAGTTGCAATCTTTCTTTAACTAATCAAGATGTCCCTCGGTTATCGAGTACATATACCTCGATACTGGATCGCATTGACCCGGAACCGGCGAGGCTTTGTCGATCTTAAAATCAGAGGTAAGGACGCACCCCCCGGGAACACACTCTTCAGGTCTTGGCTCCACCGGTGTTTTGTCGCCGGCGGGCCACTAAGAAGAAACTTTTTCTTTTTTAGGAACGGTTTTTGACATTTTCGCCATTTAGATGTGAAGATTGAAAACAGAAAGAGATAACAAAGATTTGGTGTGTTGAAGAGAGATTTTGCAAGTAAGAATCACAGATTCGCAGATGAGAAACTCAGAAGATACAATAAGAAATTAGTAGATTTGGTGATTGGAGATCTGAAAGTAAAAAATGGTGAAGAGAGGAGCTATTTATAGAATCGATAATGACGGTTCAATATTAGCAGTGGCCGACCATCTTCTGATACACATTTAATGCCTTGGTAACTGAACCGACGGGACAGCTATCACGTACGTCATGGTCGGGTTCGATGCAAGCGTCAATGTATATCTAGTCATGCCGTTGGAAAATCGTGTCGTTTCTCGCCACATTCTTCCCGAGAAACAAGGGGACTATCTGTATACGGTTAAAATCGATTTTCGACCTTCGAATGATTAGTCAAGATTGGAACATAATGGACCGAAGGTCATCTTCATAATATCAAAATGAGATCTGAAGCCATGTTACCAAGCTCACGTTTCGGGGACCGATTAAGTACCGAGCTCGGAGTCAATACCGAGCTCGATTTCAAATCGAACTATGATGTGAGGCGGTGTTATCGAGCTTAAGAGCCATAGACCGACCAATACCGAGCAAAAGTCAATACCGGGCCCTGAGTCAATATCGAGCTCGAGCCAATATCGAGCTCTAAACCTGAAAATCGACCAATACCAAGTCCGATCAAGATCGAGCTAAGAGACAAGAGTCGTTACAGCCGCACTAAGGGAGAGAATCTCTGCGGGAATTAGGGAAAAGCTAATCTATTATGGGATCCCCACTATGTATTTTTAATTATATTTAAAGTAGGATCCCTCCACTATAATAGGAATAGTTATTATTTCTGTAGATGACCCAACATCAAGGTATTGAGACACTATCATATTATTGATATTCAGAGAGAAAAACATATTGATATTCATATAGAGATTATCCCTTTTTGGGCTTAGTACATTAATTCATCTTGCTTGTTCATAAAATATTTTTCACTCAGTTTGGTTTGTATTTCATTATTTATACAGTCAATATTCAATATATTTTTACTCACTTTCCAATTTATATCAAGTTATATCATGTATCCTTAGAACTACGTATAAATTCAACTCTATCCAATTTTTGGGTAAACATTATTACACTTTGTACACAAGATTGGTCCTTCGCCTGCGAATTAAGCTGTAGAAGGCAAGCGTTTCCATTCATATACTACTTCCTGTTCCACTATCTTTCCCATCTCATTTTCAAACATCACCTTGGAAGGATACTGTTGGTTTGGAGTAAAGTAGTAATAACTGTAGCGTTATCATAGAAAAGGTCATAAATCGGGAAGGTAGTAATATTCTGGAAAAAAGAGCAACCAACTAATATCTTGATGTATTTAAAAGTCAAAACTTTGGAGATAGAGAGAGAACGAAAGAGAAAGATGCGTTCTTCTTGTTCATAACCTCCTACAACCCCAAAAATTCCTTAACCATCTAACCACATAATTACATTTCGAAAATTTTTAATTTTAATTTTCTTATTTTACCCTCTTAAATAATTATAAACAATAATTTTCTTCTTGTTTTATAAGAAAATGAAGAGATTGGAGTGCATACTGTAATAAAATAGGATAGGATGCGTATTACAAAACAGTGCATACGTTAGGAGTGCAAACCGCCATGATTAGATCAAACCTTTCTATCACGACCCAAAAATTTAACTAGTCGTGATGGTACCTAACTTAACCCGTTAGGTAAGCCAATTTACAAATATCCGATTCAATTAATATTTAACTGACTCTAATACACTCCCCAAGAACTGATAGTACAAATCATGAGCTTCTAAGATTAGAATTTACAAAGCTGGTATGAAATAAATACATCATCTGTTCGAAATGTACATAAACAGATTTTTATAAATCTAAGGCTACCATGAACAAGAGGTAGCTACGACCGGAACACAGGTACATCTTCAAATCCAGCTCTCGTCGATCATAGCAACATCAACATCCAATATCTGCACGCAAGGTGCAGAAGTGTAGTATGAGTACAACCGACCTCATGTACTCAATAAGTAACAAACCTAACCTTAGGTTGAAAGTAGTGACGAGCTGAAACAGGTCGGGGTCCAACACCAATAGCCAACAAAACTTCATAACAACATAATGGAAGTAATAAAATAAGTAGCTTAGAGATAAACTGCTCAGCTCGTTCACAGTTCCAGAAAAATAGACATGCTTTTCACATATATCTGTGAAAACTCAAATCCTTTACAGAAATTACCAATTTATGAGTAAGTTTAAAAACTGTGATTTTTTCCAAAAACTTTCAACAGGTAAATGTTTTATTTTTAAATGGCATGAGAAAAATATATCTCTATGCCTACTTGTCAATGTATACGAGAAGTCATGAATTACGTGATAATCATGAGAAAAAATGCATCTCTATGCCTGTAAGTCAAGTGTGCATGTCAAATGCGATACAACTCAGTGATAAATCATATACATACTCTCAGAGTATCTATTCACTCAGTCCTCCTAGTCACTCAGTCCTCACAGTCACTCAATCCTCCCAATCGCTCGGCATTCGCACTCGGCACTCGCACTCAGTAGGTACCTGCGTTTATTGGGGGTGAGTACAGACTCCGGAGAGACTCCTTTAGCCCAAGCACTATAATCTGCACGGACAACTCACATGCTATAGTATCAATATTTAGATCCGTCCGGACAACTCACGTGCTGCGCGGACAACTCACGTGCTATAGTATCAATATCTGGATCCGCACGGACAACTCACATGCTGCACGGACAACTCACATGCTATAATAAGCCAATCGGGCCTGCTGCGGCATGCAACCCGATCCCATAATTATCCTCACAATCAGGCCCTCGACCTCACTCAATCATCAATCTCTCTAGTCTCTCGGGCTCAAAATGTCATGAAACTAGCCCAAAATGATGATATGATGTATCAATAAATAACAACAGAGACTGAGATATGATATGCAATGAATGAATATGACTGAGTATGAAATTACAGTTTGAACATATATTTCGACAGTAGAAATGACCTCAGTGGGTCCCAATAATACCAACATTTTCCTAAGCATGATTTTTAACATGATTCACAGCTCAATTTCTCTAACACATAAAAATACATAGAAGAATACAAGTTAATTGACTAAACAACTATACGAAATCAACTGAGTCTCAATTTCTACGGTGCCCGACCACACGCCCATCACCTAGAATATGCGTCACCTCTAAACAATTCACATAACACGTATAATCAGGGTTCATACCCTCATCTCCAAGATTAGAGATGTTACTTACCTCGAACAAGCCGAATCCAATGTCGAGCAAGCTAAACAATGCTCCAGAAATTTCATTCTGTGCGTATCAACTTCTGAACGGTTCGGATCTTGTCACAATTAATTCGATTAAGTCAACACAAATTATAGGAATTAATTCCATATGAAAATACTAGTTTTCCAACAAAATCTAAAATTTAACTGAAAAATCGCTCGTGGGGACCACGTCTCGGAACCTGATAAAAGTTACAAACTATGAACGCGCATTCGACCACGAGTCCAACCATACAAATTTTACTCAAATCCGACATCAACTCGTCAAATCTTCAAATTAAACCAAGAGGGTTTCTAAGTTTTCCAACTTAATTCACCAATTAAGTGCTAAAATCAACCATGGATTCGAGTAATTTGACCAAAATTGAGTTAAGAACACGTACCCCATTATTTTCCTTGAAAATCTTCCGAAAATTGCCTCTTCCCAAGCTCCAATCCGTCAAGAATCAGAACTTTAACTCTCTACCCAGCGATTCCTTCTTCGTGAATGCGGCCACTGCCTCGCGTTCGCGAAGCACAAAATTCTTTCAGTCCAAATTCCTCCTTCGCGAACGCGACATCTACCTCGCGTTCGCAAAGCACAAAGTGCTTCTGCCTCAATGTCTTCCACGCGAACGCGACACCCCCTACGCGAACGCGTATACCAATTGCCTGGGGTCCCAGTTGCCTCCTCTCTTCTTCACGAACACGTAACCCTTCTTGCGTTCGCGATACACACCCTCGCCACCCTTCGCGAACGTGTCTTTATCTTTGCGAGCGCGAAGAGCAAATATTGCCAGCCTTTCAGTTCCTCTTCGCGAACACGAGACACCTCTCGCGAACGCGATGAAGGAAACCAGATCAGCCAAAAACCAGCAAACTCAACTTCAGCAGTCTCCTAACTTTAATTCTTGATCCGTTAACCATCCGAAACTCACCCGAGTCCCCTGGGACCTCAACTAAATACGCCAACAAGTCCTAGAATATTATACAAACTTAGTCGAAACCTAAAATCACATCAAACAATGCTAAAACCACGAATCATACCCCAATTCAAGCTTAATGAAACTAAAAATTTCCAACTTCTACATTCAAAGCCGAAGCTTATCAAATCAAGTCCGATTGGCCTCCAATTTTGCACACAAGTCATAAATGACATGTGGAGGTATTCCAATTTTCAAAATCGTATTCCGGCCCCGATATAAAAAAGTCAACTCCCCGGTCAAACTTCCAAACTTAAATTTCTATTTTAGCCATTTCAAGCCTAATTTAGCTACGGGCTTTCAAATAATTTTCCGGACACGCTTCTAAGTCCAAAATCACCATACGGATCTATTGGAATCATCAAAACTTTATTCTGGGGTCGTTTACATATAAGTCGACATCCAATCACTATTTTAACTTAAGCTTAAACCTTAGACTAAATATTCCAATTCATTCCAAAACCTTACCGGACCCAAAGAAATCACTCCGGCAAGTTATGTAATAACTGTAAAGCATAAATTGGGCAGTAAATGGGAGAACGGGGCTGTAATACTCAAAATGACCGGCCGTGTCATTACATTCTCCCCCACTTAAACATACGTTCGTCCTCGAACGTGCCAAGAGTTATTTTCAAGGTATCAAATCACTATTCCATCTTACCACGCACGTACCCGGGGGTGATCCCACGCCACCCTATTCCATATAGGCCTAACAATACAACATAATTAAAGATCATTACTTTAACTTTAGTCCTAAAACTTAGAACTCAAATTTCCAACATCCATAATTCTTTTCGGGACATGTATCTCACATCGACACACTGTATGAGTCTGAACAAGCTATATCAAGCCATAACCATAACCCTAGATATAATCACATAACATGCTACACAACTCGCATACTCGCAACACCATTCCTGATCACAGTAACTACTCCAAACTAACCCGGTACTAGTATTAAACCCCATATCAAGCCAAACCTCGTTCCAAAACTTTCGTACACTGATGATAATAAAAGAAATATGCGGAATCTCATAACCCCTTATCATATCAACAAATCATGGAGCTCTCTCGCCCCAACCAGAACCATAATCACTTTCTAAGTTGACTTTCAATGTCATCCTCCCAAATATACCGTAATCAAATCCGATAGTATCTATTCTAGGTCTAATGACCTTATCTTATCAAACACAACTAGTCTATTGACATGCCATACCAATACAATATAAAGTCACAACCGTGCAATCTGTGCACCAACAAGCAACAATTCAAATGTACTTAATCGGGGAAAATGACTCAAATGAGAGAACCGTCCTGCAAGCTCAACAAGTACTACCACAACGCAATGATATGAAACCATCACACATAGTAGGACCAAGACACATGAATATAACACAAATGATCATATCCCAACATAGCCCCTCTGCAATGCGTGATCATCCAAACACCGGTCCATATGAAATACCTCAAGCCACATACTCAAAATTAACAACTACATGCAATTCGACATCAAGTACACGAATTGCATGACCATAACCATGGAGAAGCCTATAACACAATATACCACAGCCCGGAAAGACCATAACCAAGGCGCAATCAACTATTCCACACCCCAATCACCATCTCGCTCGAATTCCGCTATAAGGCCCAAACAGAACCACATCATGTGTGCATATAACCAACGAATCACAACCCCTCGTAGCATGGAAGAGTAACACATAGAACATATCAGATACGAATAAAATCAATTCTAACCGAATAGCACATCCCTCAACAATAGCAGTTCGGAGTCAACAAATCATACCCGGTTTATAATACACATCCTCATTAAGCCTACCAATGGACCCCAAATCAACTTTGGTCACCTATAATTAGATAAATAACCCTCCGAAAGTCAACAATGACTGAATCATAACACATACTATCATCTGGCTAGCTTTGGCCATAACTTCATAGTCCACAACCACAAAATAATCTGCTCCTCAGAACTCCCAGTCTCCAAATCTATAACACATGAATCACCATATCTGATCCCTACTCCACCGCCTGAATGTCTAACACATCTCTCATACACGATCATCCCATGAATACTTCTATAATTCTTCTGTGCCACATAGCAAAATCTAAATATCAGTAGTCGATCAACCAGGCAAGCACCGCAAAACCAATGAAGCATCCGTAAGTCAAAACACAATGCGCCTTCTGAAATGCGCACCCTTCTCAGGAAATTCCAAGTAGTAATAGCATTCGTCTAGACATCTGAAACAGTCCATGTTGTCTAAGAATTCATGACCTTCCCTTCAAAACTGAACCGTGACCTTGTACATGCAAATCTCAATCCTGCACAACACACCGCATCTATCATCCTATCATATGAAAAGGTACGAGAATCTCATAATCAACTCTGATCACTAGCAAACTACATACTCAATTAGCCAGGAACCTTCCATTTGATCTCATCCAGGAGAAAATCCCAATACGCAACATGTTCCTCATGCCAGTGGGAAATTTCCACCTCGAACCGTGATAGAAATCATTGAGAACTCTTCGAAACCCATTTTCACATAACCAGGCCATCGGAACTGAATCTCTCTAACTCAATCAAGTAATGCAAGTCGCCAAACCCAAGATTATTGCCACAAAAACATCTATAAAGTCTCACCACATCATAGGTACCCAAAGAACCGATCATACCATTACCATACTGGTCCAGCCTACTATCCAGTCGTCCTACTTTCTCTGAGTTTCTTCTAAATTACCCTCAATTTGACACTTCTCCTTGTCAGAACACTACGATCCTTATCCAAAGCTCACTACAAGACCTCCTTAACATAAAACGACACCTCCCTTAGGCCCATACGCCACTGTATTCTTCTTAAGCACCCCATAAGTATCACAACCGAAACGCCCACTCTGAAAGTATCTTATGTGAATTTAAAATTATTCTTTTACCTTTCTTATACTGAAATGTAGAATACCTAGTCATACAGAATTACCGCAAGTCCAGGCACCATCAAATACAAATCTCAGATTTTATCCATACACAAATCCGGAGAAATTCGCAATTGCTATATATAAACCTCGAACCCATTAGAACTTTCTCGAGAGTCACCCACTTTGTTCAAATTCAAATTGCACTGCCCAAACGGGCCGAAAGACACATGCCCCATTATCACAACAACACCCAAAGAAGTAATCGTGCCTTAACACCATCAATCAAATTCATACTTCATGCACACTACATTCTTCAAAATAACAACTTAATCATTCCATGATTTTTATATTTTCATAAAGTGCAGTGTAGCCCGTATTCAAATATTTTCTTTACTCGAGTCATCCTCGATCTCAGCCTCTGCAAGTCATGACTAACCCACAAGTATGTCTCAAACCAAAACTAAAATTTAACATATAACGATGAAATTGAATTGTCAATAGCAGGCTCCTCCACTTGGCTCAAAGCCATGGATTAAAACACTCGATAGCTCACAATACTCATACTTTATTACTGCCATAATATTGCAGTCAGTTCAATAAAAAAATTTCTCAAGCTCAGGCAACACCAACCATAAAATACCTCAATCATCCGCTAAAATCGCATTTATTCTCTTGACACTCAAGTCAACTTTCTTACCATATTCAAATTCAAATCTCAACACATACACTCCACTGGTAGAAAAGAAACTCTTCACTCAACATTATAAGGATCACACATCCGTAAATTACCCCGCAGGTGATAACCGGCCTGCTTGGCCTCAAACTGGCATCTTTCTATACCCTTTTACAGCCACAACTACTACGTAATCACTTAACCTTCTTGAGTCCAAACTCATTGACAAGACATGAGAATTTAATTTATCCCACAATTTAACAACGTGAAAGATCCTTCAATACACTCACAACTTGAGACTATACGTCAAATCAAGACAGAAATCAAGTACCCAATAGCAAACTCTTGAGTCACAAGTAAACTTTATTAGTCACATTCAACCCATCTAAACACATCCCGCAGTCACATCATACTTATCATATAGCTATTCAATCGCTCATCGAGCCACAAATTACACTCGTGGGGACATTACCGGACATACGAGTCCAAATGTATAAGTTCTCACAACCGAAACTGTCGAGTCTAAGCTACGGTCTAAACCTTGCCTCAAGTCCTCCAGACTAGCCTATCACCAAAACACAGAATACACGTCTCGCACGTCATCCCTGAAATCATAAGCCGGCGATGCACAGCTGATACCGAGCGCTCACATGCGCACACGAATACATGGAAGGAATTCAAGAAGTTATGCTTTAAGATAAATCAATTCCGCACGATAAGGAAAGAAAGATGGAAAATTATCCTAAATGCCCTGTAGCCTCTCCTAGATAAATATGGATGTCATCATACCGATCCGCAAGACTCTACTAGACATTTGTACATGACTTGTAGAATCTATGAACCTAGGGATCTGATACCAACCTGTCACGACCCAAAAATCCAACTAGCTGTGATGGCACCTAACCCAACCCGTTAGGTAAGCTAATTTATAAATATCCAATTCAATTAATATTTAACTAACTCTAATGCACTCCCCAAGGATATGTAGTACAAATCATGAGCTTCTAAGATTAGAATTTACAAAGATGGTATGGAATAAATACATCATCTGTTCGAAATATACATAAATAGATTTTTATAAATCTAAGGCTACCATGTTCAAGAGGCAACTGCGACCGGAATACAGGTACATCTTCAAATCCATCTCCCGTCGATCACAGCAACATCAACATCCAATATCTGCATGCAAGGTGTAGAAGTGTAGTATGAGTACAACCGACCACATGTACTCAATAAGTAACAAACCTAACCTTAGGTTGAAAGTAGTGACGAGCCGGAACACATGTCGGGGTCCAACACCAATAGCCAACAACAGTTCATAACAACATAATGAAGGTAATAAAAGAAGTAGCTTAGAGATAAATCGCTCAGCTCATTCACTGTTCCAAAAAAATAGACATGCTTTTCAAATATATCCGTGAAAACCCAAATACTTTACCGAAATCACCAATTTATGAGTAAGTTTGAAAACTGTGATTTTTTCCAAAAACTTTCAACAGGTAAATATTTTATTTTTAAATGGCATGAGGAAAATATATCTCTATGCCTACATGCCAATGTATATGAGAAGTCATGAATGACGTGATACCGTACAACATGAGGAAAAATACATCTCTATGCCTGTAAGTCAAGTGTGCATGTCAAATGCGATGCAACTCAGTGATAAACCATATGAATACTCTCAGAGTATCTATTCACTCACTCCTCCAAGTCACTCAGTCCTCACAGTCACTCAATCCTCCCAATCGCTCGGCGCTCGCACTCGGCACTCGCACTCAGTAGGTACCTGCGCTCACTGGGGTGTGTATAGACTCCGGAGGGGCTCCTTCAGCCCAAGTGCTATAATTTGTACGAACAACTCACGTGCTATAGTATCAATATCTGGATTCATACGGACAACTCACATGTTGCACGAGCAACTCATGTACTATAGTATGAATATCTGGATCCGCACAGACAAATCACGTGCTATAATAATCCAATATATCCTGCTGCGGCGTGCAACTCGATCCCATAATTATCTGTACAATCAGGCCCCCAGCCTCACTTTGTCATCAATCTCTACACTCTCTCGGGCTCACAATGCCATGAAACTAGCCCAAAATGATGATATGATGTATCAATAAATAACAACAGAGACTGAGATATGATATGCAATGAATGAATATGACTGAGTATGAAATTACAGTTTAAACATATAATTCGACAATAGAAATGACCTCAGTGGGTCCCAATAATACCAACATTTTCCTAAGCATAATTTCTTACCTGAGTCACAGTTCAGTTTCTCTAACACATAAAAATACAAGTTAATTGACTAAACAGCTCTACGGAATCAACTGAGTCTCAATTTCTATGGTGCACGCCCACACGCCCGTCACCTAGCATGTGCGTCACCTCCAAACAATTCACATAACACGTATAATCAGGGTTCATACCCTCAACTCCAAGATTAGAGATATTACTTACCTCGAACAAGCCGAATCCAATGTCGAGCAAGCTAAACAATGCTCCAGAAATTTTATTTTGCACGTATCAACTTCCGAACGGCTCGAATCTAGTCACAATTAATTCGATTCAGTCAACACAAATTATAGAAATTAATTCCATATGAAAATACTAGTTTCCCAACAAAATCTGAAATTTAACTGAAAAATGCCCGTAGGGCTCACATCTCGGAACCCGACAAAAGTTACAAAATATGAACGCCCATTCGACCACGAGTCCAACCATATAAATTTTACTTAAATCCGACATCAAATCGACCCTCAAATCTTCAAATTAAACCAAGAGGGCTTCTAAATTTTCCAACTTAATTCACCAATTAAATGTTAAAATCAACCATGGATTCGGGTAATTTGACCAAAATTGTATTAAGAATATTTACCCCTCTATTTTCCTTGAAAATCTTTCGAACATCACCTCTTCCCGAGCTCCAATCCGTTAAAGATGAAAAATGGGACGAAGTCGCATTTTCAGAACTTAAACTCTCTGCCCAACGATTCCTTCTTCGCGAACGCGGCCACTGCCTCACGTTCGCGAAGCACAAAATTCTTTCTGTCCTAATTCCTCCTTCGTGAATGCGGCATCTACCTCGCGTTCACGAAGCACAAAGTGCTTCTGCCTCAATGTCTTCTACGCGAACGCGCTCAACCAATCGTGAACGCGATACTTCGCTTCCCCCTCACTTCGCGAACGCGACACCCCCTATGCGAACGCGTAGATCAATTGCCTGGGGATCCCCGTTGCCTTGTCTTTTCTTCGCGAACGCGTAACCCTTCTCACGTTTGCGATACACACCCTGCCCACCCTTCACGAATGCGTCCTTTTCTGTGCGAACGCGAAGAGCAAATATTGCTAGTCTCTCAGTTCCTCTTCGCGAAAGCGAGACACCTCTCGCGAACACGATGAAGGAAACCAGATCAGCCAAAAACCAGCAAACTCAACTTCAGCAGTCTCCCAACTTCAATTCCTTATCCGTTAACCATCCGAAACTCGTCTGAGGTCCCGGGGACCTCAACCAAATATACCAACAAGTCCTAAATATCACACGAACTTAGTCGAAACCTCAAATCACATCAAACAATACTAAAACCACGAATCATACCCCAATTCAAGCTTAATGAAACTAATAATTTCCAACTTCTACATTCAACGCCGAAACCTATCAAATCAAGTCCGATTGACCTCAAATTTTTCACACAAGTCATAAATGACATGATGGAGGTATTTCAATTTTCAGAATCGGATTCTGGCTCCGATATCAAAAAGTCAACTCTCTGGTCAAACTTCCAAACTTAAATTTTTATTTTAGCTATTTCAAGTCTAATTTAGCTATGGACTTTCAAATAATTTTTCGGACACGCTCCCAAGTCCAAAATCACCATACGGAACTATTGGAATCATCAAAACTTTATTTCGGGGTCGTGTATACATAAGTCGACATCCGGTCACTATTTTAACTTAAGCTTTAAACCTTGGACTAAGTATTCCAATTTATTCTAAAACCTTACCGGACCCGAACCAATCACCACGACAAGTCACGTAACAACTGTAAAGCATAAATTGAGCAGTAAATGGGGGAACATGGCTGTAATACTCAAAACAACCGGCCGGGTCGTTACACTTTTTAACCTAAACATTAATTGGCGTAGTCAGTTTTTCGATCAGTATTAGAGTTTAGCTCACTTTTAGATTGTATTACCAAAGTAGTTAGTGGTGCATTTAAATGAGAGAAATTTGATGTTTTTCTCCTCAATTAAAATATGAAACGACTCTAGTAATCAGTGCTGGAGCTCGAAGCTTTAGTAAGTGAAACTCCAGCATAATATGCTGGAGTTCAAAAATGAGCTGTACTTTCAAATCCTATCAATGATTCATGGGGTTCAAATCTTTATAAGTTCAAAACTTAGCAATGTTTGATGGGTTTCAAACTTTCACAATCTATATATCTATATATCTATATAATTGAGGGAAATAGAAGAATGAGATAGCACCTCTCTTTGGGCAAAGAACTCAATTATCTATTTTCTCCTTTTTATTTTTTGAGGTTTTCCTCTTTGTTTCGTTTATCTTACTTTGAAAAGCCACCTTATATATCACACCTCTTCATTTTCATGACTTATATTCTTAATTAAATTTATAACTCCCATGCTTTCCATGTCCATAACTGTCATATTTAATGTGTAAGTTTATTTCCCCCTATGGTGTTACCGATCTAAATAATTTGGATAACTAATGAAATGATCATTTGCCTTATTGTGAATGAGGTGTCTCCTCCTGCAAACTTTCATGTAGTTGGAGATTTTCAACTTTACCAATTGTAGCTGGGGATGTTGCATGCGCGCGGTATTACATTTTGTCTGTTCTTTTTGCATATGATTATTTTTTGGTAGTTTGTCATATTATCTTAGGATGCTTTACTTTTGGCTGCATTATTGGATGATAAGAAACTTTATTCTCTAGGTTGAGTTTTAGCAGAGAGATCAATATCGTGATAGAAGCATTTGGTAATGGTCTTTGATTTGAATGTTCACAAAAGAAAAATGAAAAGATTGCTTATATTTTTTTGTAAATTGTATTGTTTCCTCTCGAAATTTAGTTAAGGTTATTCACAAGCTTGAACCTCCCGTCAGTTTATTTTGCTCAATACATGGTCAATAATAAACATCATTTACTGGGTTTGAGGTTTTGTAGATATTTGACAACTGTTTAGATATAATAAGTAAATTAAAGTGTTAAACTAGAAGATGTGTCCATAATTACACCACTTCTTTAGAGTGTGTATCTCTGAAAAATTGACAGAAATGCACTCAAAGTCAAAAGTGTAATCACTGATCACTTGGATGAAGAGTACGAAATTGCCAATTTTATTCCATGGGATTACAGTAAATTTGTATTCGTCTTGATGCATAGAGACAACAATTCTACAGGCGAGGTTCGATTGAATGAGGTTTTGTTTGCAATTTCAAACAAATCTAAGGCGCTTCCGTGTGGTTATTAATGCGGTTAGTTCTGCAAATAGTGATAAATATTTGATCTTTATACTCTAAATAGTGTCATGTAAAATGGATCGAATGAAGAACTTTTATTTCATTTGGATGATAACAAAAACAAGATGGAAAAAGGTTACTAAGAATTTATATGCAGTGTTATTCACATGCTTGGCTGTTTTGGTATATTCTTATACATTTGCTTTTGTCTTTTAATATTTATATATAAACTATATCTTCCGTTATACGTCTATTCTTTACAATTGATATTTTATATTTGTAAATTCTTTGTATATAAAGAAATTACGAAGAAACCTGTATAATCGCGCGAAACGCGAATAAATTAACTAGTATAAATATGCAAGTCTGCTTATTCCAACGCCCACAAGCGATTCATGGAGCTAAAACCATTATAAGTCCAACGCCCAAGGATTCATGGATTTCATACTCTTGATGCTTATTTGCTTACTTATTCTTCTTGTACTGCCGAGCAAAGAGAGACATAATTCAATCTGAAAGTTCTAGAAAATGGCATTAGTGTTGCTTCTGATGCCAAGGAGACAACGCGAAGTTCGAAAACTTTAGTTTCTCAACCGAATGGATTATTCTAGCAAGTCCTCCATTATTGACCTCCAAAGTTCTTCATATTATGTAGTGAAAGCTTACATTACTTGTACTCAGTGACGGCTCGATAGATTACGGGGCCTAAAGCTGAATCGTTATTAGAGGTTTTTGGAGGCAAAGTTGTTAATTATATTTTACAGTAAGCTTCTTATAATACTTTTTTCTAATTGATAATATTAGCCAATTTATTTAATCATTCTTAAAATATTGTTGATCTTAGGTAAACTTTTATTAATTTCACTTACGAAAAATATCTTTTTATTGGGAAAATGTCTTCATTTTTCTATGAGCAATATTATATAGGCATGTAAAAGAAGAATCAATTTTTTTATTTCATTGAGTATATCAATTAGAGTATTATACTTGTATAGTTTTTGTAGTACTTTTGTTATAAAATAAGTTTAAAAATCAATATGTAGCTAATTAGCTCAAAGTATATACAGAAGCTATTGTAAAGTAAAAATTGGTCCAAGTTGAAGAGAATAAGAGGAATGAAGTAGGAAGCCATTTAAGTACATCTCATTCATCTGTTATAGCTCAACTTAATTCTCTCTGAAAAATAGCATAATGTTTGGAACTATGCTATAATGATTATTGACATAGCAAATAATTGATCAAAAGATTTACTTACCATTATATACAATTATAGGAGCAATTATTTAAAATATACTTATTATATGTATAATATGAGTAATATTTAAGGCATTATATTTTTGGGGCCTAAAGCCTTCCTTGGGGTTGAGCCATCCCTGCTTGTAGCCCTTTCTAAAAGGACGGGGATTTAGGTCTACCGACTAGTAACCTTTGCCAGTGAACTTCGCCGCAACAGAAATGCCAGTTGTGATTACCTGTAAAACGGTATAGTTGAATTTATAGCATGGTTTATAGACAACTGAATCGATTTGACCCAAAAATGGTAAATAAATAAGAACAAAAATAAGATTATCCAATGAATTTAAAGAAGATTACAAGCCTGACTAAGAACTTAGCCTTTCCGATGGCAAGAGTGAGAGCAATGTTCAAGAACTATGGCTGAGCGTGAAATGAAAGTTGATTATGGCTTTTTCATATGTAAAGTATTTCGTGTCTACAGTGAATGCTAATCCTCGTATTTATAGCTCTATTCAGGGAGACAAGATCCCCAAATCAAGCTCCTCTTGAATGAGAATAAAGTTGACATTGATGGATGCATAACAGTTGGCTACAAATGCATATATTCTCGTAATGGTTGCCCATTGATTGCTGCCTGATAACAATGCTTTGAATCTTTGTTACCGGCTAGTCTAACTTCGAGATTCCTTCAACAGCTATTGTATACTTACATCTGATGCCAGCTGTTTGCTGACTAACATCTCACATGTCTTTAGTTCCCCGTGTCATTTCGTCATTCGCCCAACTGTCACTAACCAATTTTACCCCATACAGATTGTCTCCCTACTTTCCGGTGACACAACTCAGTACTACCGGGAAGTATATAAGAGTTTATTTCTTGGCGGAAAATTTTCTGAATGGCCTATAACATTTGAAAGGACGCACGTCTTCTCGCACACGTGTTGCTTCGTGATTCAGGAAATATTTTTGCTAGTTTTCGAGATAATCATGACCACGATTTTGCCATCTATTGTCACACCCCAAATTCGAGGAACGCGACCGGCGCTCAACCGAGTGAACCCGGCCTAGCAAGCCTATTAGATTTTCTTCTACCTAAACTCATCCATGAATAAAGAAAATATATATATTAGTTAATTAGACAATAAGGTGATCATGTCTACAATACTAATTTCTTACCATTAGTTATATCATTTTAGAGTCTCAAATTTCACACACATTTTCATGGTCTAACGAGGAACAAGTAATTCAAATACAACATAACATTGTTTGACTTCTCCAGCACCAATATACAACCCATATTATGTCTACGTGTAACGATCCGATAGGTCTTTTTGAGTATTATAACCCCGTTTCCCCATTTACTGCTCAATTTATGCTCAATAGTTGTTTTATGACTTACCGGGTTAGTTGGTTCGGGTCCGGCAGGGATTCTGAGTGAAATGAGACACTTAGTCTCATAATAAAAAAATTTAAGTTAGAAAAGTGGACTGGATATGGACCTATGTGTAAACGACCTCGGATTTGAATTTTTATGATTCCAATAACTCCGTATGATGATTTTGGACTTAGGAGCATGTCCGAAATATTATTTGGAAGTCCGTAGAGGAATTAGGCTTGAAAAGCCGAAAGTTTAATTTTTGGGAAGTTTGACCGGGGGGTTGACTTTTTGATATCGGGGTCGGAATTTGATTCTGAAAATTGGAATACCTCTGTTATATCATTTATGATTTGTGTGCAAAAGTTGAGGTCAATCGGACGTGATTTGATAGGTTTCGGAGTCGTTTGTAGAAATTAGAAATTTCAAAGTTTATTAGGCTTGAATTGAGGTGTAATTCATGGTTTTAGCGTTGTTTTAGGTGATTTGAGGGTTCGACTAAGTTCGTATGATGTTTTATGACTTGTTGGTATATTTGGTTGAGGTCCCGAGGGGCTCGGGTGAGTTTTGGATGGTTAACAGATCATTTGTGGCGTTGGTGAGATTGTTGATATCTGTTGCTTCCTTTTATCGGATTTTCTCTTTCGGGTTCGCGAGTGGGCCCTCACGTTCGCGAAGAGGAATTTCAGGCATGCAGGATTTACTCTTTACATTCTAAAGGGGGTCTCGCGTTCGCGAAGGGAACAATAGTGGGCATGGGTTTTTGCCTTCGTGTTCGCGAAGGGGAGCTCGCGTTCGCGAAGGAGAGCTCCGTAAAGCATCGCGTTCGCGAACAGTGTCTCGCGTTTTCGAAGAGAAAATGTTGGGAAGCACATTTTGTGTTTCATGAACGCGAGGGTCCTGTCACGTTCGCGAAGAACAGAGGTCTGGACAGAGAGTTTAAGTTCTAAAAATGGGACTTCGTCCCATTTTTAATTTTTGACGGATTTGAGCTCGGGAAGAGGCGATGTTCGGGAGTTATTCAAGGAAAACAATGGAGCAAGTGTTCTTAACTCAATATTGGTTAAATTACCCGAATTCATGGTTGTTTTTATCATTTAATTGGCGAATTAAGTTGGAAAAGTTTTAAAACCCTCTTAGTTTAAATTGAAGATTTGGGGGTCGAGTTGGGGTCGGATTTTGATAAAATTGGTATGGTTCGACTCGTGGTTGAATGGGCTTTCGGATTTTGTAACTTTTATCGAGTTCTAAGACATGGGCCCCAAAGGCGAGTTTTGAGCTAAAATTCGGATTTTTATGGAAAAATTAGCATTTTCTTATGAAGTTAATTCCAATAAATTTTATTGACTAAAACAAATTATTTGTGACTAGATTCGAGGCAATCGGAGGCTGATTTGTGAGGCAAAGGCATAGCAGAGTAAAGAATTTCATGCTCTTAGGTAAGTAACAGTTTTAAATCTGGTCCTGAGGGTATGAAACCCCATAATTTTTGTGTCATGTGATTATTTTGGAGGTGACGCATATGCTAGGTGACGGGCGTGTGGGCGTGCACCGAGGTAATTGTGACTTGGTCCGTCCCGTGAAACTGTAAAGTTGAATAATTTGTTGTTAGCTATATGCTCTCTATGTGTTGAAGAAATTTGACTATAAATCATGTTAGAAATCATGCTTAGGCTATGTGATAGTACTGTTGGGACCCACAGAGGGCACGTACTTATTGAATTAGTTGCTAATTTCTATCTTGTACTCAGTCATGATTTTACTTGCGTATTATACCTGAGTCTTTCTTGATATTTGTCGATGCATTATGTTATCTTTGTTTGGGCTGATCTTTGTGATTTCTGAGAGCCCGAGAGACTAGAAAGGTTGAGGACTGAGTAAGGCCGAGGGCCTGTCGGTGAGGTAAGGATATTAAGGCACGTGAGTTGTCCGCGCAGGATATTATAACACGTGGGTTGTTCGTGCAGCACGTGAGTTGTCCGTGCAGATTATGGCGTTTGGGCTGTAGGAGCCCCTTCGGATTCTGTACACTCCCAGTAAGCGCGGGTACCCATTGAGTATGAGTGCTGAGGGTTGAGAGCCGGGTGATGAGTTGAGTGACTGTTGCCTCAGAGGCTGTACTTGCTTTGCATTTGTTATTGCACTTGATTGCTATCTGTCATTGTTGTGAAATCTCTGAAAGATTTTATATCCGGATTACATGAAATTGAACTGTATAAAAATTGATTTGAATTAAATTTCTGGATTTGAAAGCATGTCTAATCTTTGCTGGAATTACTGAAAGTGAACTGTAACTGTGTAGCTCGTCATTTCTTCAGTTCCTTAGTTATTATTGTCACTTGCTGAGTTGATTGTACTCATACTACACCTTGTACTTCGTGTACAGATCTAGGTGTTCCCGGACATAGCAGGTGTTGATCATTTCGCGCAGTTGCTTTTCAGGAGATTCAGAGGTAGCTGCCATGTTTCGCAGACCTTGTCTTTATTTTTTCCTATCTACTTGTTTACTGTATTTTGGTATTAGACTATTATAGACCTTATGTTCCAGATTTGTATCCATATTAGATGCTCATGTACTCAGTGACACCAGATTTTGGGGACTGTTCGTGTCAGTATTTATAGGATTTTATATTGTACTAATTATCGTATTTTTTAACTTAATAGAAATTGTGGTTTATCGAGATTATTGGCTTGCCTAGTATCGAGATAGGCGCCATCATGACAAGTTGGGATTTTGGGTCGTGACAAGTTGGTATTAGAGCCTAGGTTACATAGGTCTCACGAGTCATGAGCAGATTTAGTAGAGTCTTGTAGATCGGTACGGAGACGTCTGTACTTATCTTCGAGAGGCTACAGAACCCTTAGGAAAATATTACTTTCTTGTATTCTGTCGTGCGAATTTGTTGATTCTGGAAACTAAATTTCTGCTATTCTATTCTCTTACAGATGGTGAGGACACGTACTACTAGATCGGACGGTCAGCCACCAGTGCCACCAGTTAGGGCTGCGAGAGGCTGGGGCCGAGGTAGAGGTCAAGGTGTAGCTCGCACCACAGTTGAAATAGCACCTGTAGTACCACCAGTTGTTCCAGCACAAGAGCAGATTCTAGATATAATTGAGCCGACAGGACCAGCTCAGGCACCAGCTATGCCCATTGAGATTGCAGGCATTCAGGAGACTTTAGCCCAGATATTAGCAGCCTGCACTGGCCTTGCTCAGGTGGTTTCGGCTCAGGCCGCACCTACCACTTCGCAGGATAGGGGAGGTACTCATACCCCCGTTGCCCGTACTCCAGACCAGGTAGTACAGGGACTTCAGATACCGGGAGCACTACCAGCCCAACCAGCTGTAGCTGCTCAGGCCTCGGTAGTTCCTGTTATGGCAGATGATGAGCAGAGGAGGCTTAAGAGATTTTAGAGGCTTCGACCTCCACCATTTAGCTATATTGAGTCAGAGGATGCTCAGGATTTTCTGGATAGGAGTCAACGGATGCTTCAGACAACGGGTATTCTAGAGACTAGTGGGGTCTCATTCACTACTTTTCAATTTTTTGGGTCTGCACTGACATGATGAGAGACTTACGAGANTAGATCGGACGGTCAGCCACCAGTGCCACCAGTTAGGGCTGCGAGAGGCCGGGGCCGTGGAAGAGGCCGGGGTCAAGGTAGAGGTCGAGGTGTAGCTCGTATCATAGTTAGACCAGCACCTGTAGTAGCACCAGTTTCTCTAGCTCAGGAGCAGATTCCAGATATAGCTAAGCCGACAGGATCAACTCAGGCACCAGCTCTGCCCATTGGGATTTTAGGCCTTCAGGAGACTTTGGCCCAGATATTGGCAGCTTGCACTGGTCTTGCTTAGGTGGTTTCGGCTCAGGCCGCACCTGCCGCTTCTCAAGCCGGTGGAGGTACTCATACCCCCGTTGCCCGTACTCCAGACTAGGTAGTACAGGGACTTCAGATACCGGGGGCACTACCAGTCCAGCAGTTGCAGCTGCTCAGACCCCGATAGTTCCTGTTATGGCAGATGATGAGCAGAGGAGACTTAAGATATTTGAGAGGCTTCGACCTCCACCATTTAGCGGTACTAAGTTAGAGGATGCCCAGGGTTTTTTAGATAAGTGTCAGCGGATGCTTCGGACAGCGGGTATTCTAGAGACCAGTGGGGTCTCATTCACTACTTTTCTATTTTTTGGGGCTGCCTTCAGATGGTGGGAGTCTTACGAGAGGTGTAGGTCGGTCGGTGCAGCACCCCTTACCTGGCAGTAGTTCTCCTGTCTATTCCTGGAGAAGTTCGTGCCTCTGTCTCTCAGAGAGGAGCTGCGCAGGCAGTTTGAGCAGCTTCGTCAGGGAGATATGTCTGTGACACAACATGAGATGCGATTTTTAGAATTGGGCCGTCATGCTATCTGGTTGATTCCCATAGACAGGGAAAGGATAAGGAGATTCATAGATGGTCTCACTTTTCAGTTGCGATTACTCATGACTAGAGAGAGAGTGTCTGGTGCTACTTTCGACGAGGTTATCGGCATTTCTCGTCAGATTAAGATGGTTCGTAGCTAGGAGAGGGTTGAGAGGAAGGCTAAGAGGCCTCATGGTTCCGGTGATTTCAGCGGTGTTCCTTCAGGGGGCCAGTTGTACCACGGTAGGGGCCATTCTTACAGACACGCTCAGGCAAGTCGTCCAGCTCATCGTGGTGCATCAGCTAGCCACGGTTCTTACAATGCTCACTCATGCCAGTCTTCATTCAGTGCACTACCAGTGCAGAGTTCTCATCATGCCTCATCTGCTCAGGCTTCTACAGGTAATTCTTCGGGTTATCAGGAGCAGCAGTTTCGTGAGAGGAGGGATTGTTTCGAGTGTGGATAATTGTTACATTTCAAGAGAGATTATCCTAGGTTTTTGAGTAGGGCTCCACAGTAGTGTTCTCGACCAACGGCACCAGCTCCAGTAGTTACATCACCCGCCCAGCCAGCTCGGTGTGGGGGTCAGGCAGCTAGGGGTCGCCCAAGAGGGGGAGGTCGATCAGGTGGCGGGCAGGCTCGATTCTATGCTTTTCCTACCAGGCTAGATGCTGTTACCTCAGACGCAGTGATCACATATATTGTTTCAGTGTTCCACAGGGAGGCTTCTATATTATTTGACCTTGGTTCCACTTATTCATATGTATCATCGTATTTTGCTCATTACCTGGATATTCCATGTGAGTCCTTAGTTTCACTTATTTGTGTATCTACACCAGTGGGTGATATTATTACTGTGGACCGTGTGTATCGGTCGTGTGTGGTGACTATTGGGAAATTGGAGACTAAAGCTGATCTCTTAATACTTGGTATGGTTGATTTCGATGTAATCCTGGGTATGGATTGGTTGTCTCCATGTCATGCTATTATGGACTGTCACGCAAAAATCGTGATGTTGACGATGTCGGGGTTGCCAAAGGTTGAATGAGGAGGTTCTCTAGATTTTGTTCCTAGCAGGGTAATTTCTTATTTGAAGGCCCAACGTATGGTTGAAAAGAGATGTCTGTCATATTTGGCCTTTGTGAGAGATGTTGATATTGATACTCCTATTATTGATTCAGTACCGGTCGTGCGAGACTTTCCGGATGTATTTCCTGCAGACCTGCCGGGTATGCCACCCGACAAGGATATTGATTTCGGTATTGACTTGGTACAAGGCACTAAGCCTATTTCTATTCCTCCGTATCGTATGGCTCCAGCTGAGTTAAAAGAATTGAAAGAGCAACTTCTGGAACTCTTTGAAAAGGGGTTTATTAGGCCTAGTGTGTCACCTTGGGGTGCACCAGTTCTGTTTGTGAAAATAAAAGATGGTACTATGCAGATGTGCATTGACTATAGGCAGTTGAACAAAGTGACGATCAATAATAAATATTCTTTGCCGCGTATTGATGATTTATTTGACCAGCTTCAGGGAGCGAGGGTATTCTCAAAAATTGATTTGAGATCTGGGTATCACCAGTTGAAAATTCGGGATTATTCTGAAGACGGCATTCAGAACTCGTTATGGCCACTATGAATTTCTTGTGATGTCTTTTGGGCTAACCAATGCCCCAGCAGCATTTATGCATTTTTTGAATAGTGTATTTCAGCCATACCTTGATTTATTTATCGTAGTATTTATTGATGATATTCTGGTGTACTCACGTAGCCAGGAGGAGCATGCACGACACTTAGGTATTGTATTACAGAGGCTGAGGGATGAGAAACTTTATGCTAAATTCTCTAAGTGTGAGTTCTTGCTTAGTTCGGTGGCATTCTTGGGACATATAGTGTCCAGTGA
This sequence comes from Nicotiana otophora, assembly GCA_000715115.1. Taxonomy (NCBI): domain Eukaryota; kingdom Viridiplantae; phylum Streptophyta; class Magnoliopsida; order Solanales; family Solanaceae; genus Nicotiana; species Nicotiana otophora. The sequence continues at coordinate 89,576 of AWOL01S0017212.1, forward strand.
AGGAATTAAGGTGGATCCAAAGAAAATATAGGCAGTTCAGAATTGGCTAGACCATCCTCAGTTACTGAGATTCAGAGTTTTCTTGGCTTGGCCGGTTATTATCGTCGTTTCGTGAAGGGTTTCTCGTCTATTGCATCACCTATGACTAAATTAACCCCAGAAAGGTGCTTTGTTTAGGTGGTCGGATGAATGTGAAGAGAGCTTTCAGAAGCTCAAGACAGCTTTGACTACAGCTCTAGTATTAGTGTTGCCTACAGGTTTAGAGTCTTATACTGTATATTGTGACGCGTCGCGTATTGGTCTCGGTGCAATGCTGATGCAAAACGGTAGGGTGATTGCCTATGCGTCCAGACAGTTAAAGGTACATGAGAAGAATTATCTAGTCCACGATCTTGAGTTAGCAGCTATTGTTCATGCCTTAAATATTTGGCGGCACTACTTGTACGGTGTCCAGTGTGAGGTATATACCGATCATCGGAGTCTACAACACTTGTTTAAATAGAAGGATCTTAACTTGCGGCAACGAAGGTGGTTGTCGTTGCTTAAGGATTATGATACCACCATTCTCTATCATCCCGGAAAGTCCAATGTGGTGACCGATGCCTTGATTTGTAAAGCGGAGAGTTTGGGCAGCTTAGCATACTTACCGGTAGCAGAAAGGCCTTTAGCCTTGGATATTCAGGCCTTGGCTAATCAGTTTGTTAGATTGGATGTTTCCGAGCCAAATCGAGTTTTGGCCTGTGTGGTTTCTCGGTCTTCTTTATATGATCGCATCAGAGAGCGCCAGTATAATGATCCACATCTGCTTGTCCTTAAGGACACCGTTCAGCAAAGTGATGCCAAGGAAGTCACTATTGGAGATGACGGTGTATTACAGATGCAGGGCAGGCTATGTGTGCCTAATATAGATGGTTTGTGTGAGTTGAATCTCCAGGAAGCTCACAGTTCGTGGTACTCTATTCATCCAGGCACCGCGAAGATGTATCAGGATTTCAGATAACACTATTGGTGGAGGCAGATGAAGAAAGATATATTTAGGTTTGTACCTCGGTGTTTAAATTGTTAATAGGTAAAGTACGAGCATCAAAGACCGGGTGGATTGCTACAAAGACTTGAAATTCCGGAGTGGAAGTGGGAGCATATTACCATGGACTTCGTAGTTGGACTCCCACGGACTTTGAGAAAGTGTGATGCTGTTTGGGTGATAGTAGATCGGTTGACTAAATCTGCGCATTTTATTCCAGTCGTTACTAATTATTCTTCGGAGCGGTTGGCTGGGATTTATATTCGCGAGATTGTTCGCCTACACGGTGTGCCGGTGTCCATTATTTCAGATCGGGGTACGTAGTTTACCTCACAGTTTTGGAGGGCAGTGCAGCGAGAGCTGGGCACACAGGTTTAGTTGAGTACAACATTTCACCCTCAGACGGACAGACAGTCCGAGCGCACTATTCAGATATTGGATGATATGCTACGCGCTTGTATCATTGATTTTGGGGGTTCTTGGGATCTATTTCTTCCACTCGCGGAGTTTGCTTACAATAATAGCTACTAGTCAAACATTCAGATGGCTCCGTATGAAGCTTTGTATGGGAGACGGTGCCGATCTCCGGTGGGTTGGTTTGAGCCGGGTGAGGATAGGCTATTGGGTACTGACTTGGTTCAGGATGATTTAGAGAAGGTCAAAGTGATTCAGGAACGGCTTCGCACGACACAGTCTAGACAGAAGAGTTATGCCGACAGGAAGGTTCGTGATGTTGTTCACATGGTGGGGGAGAAGGTTCTGTTCAAGATTTCACTCATAAAGGATGTGTTGAGGTTCGGGAAAAAGGGCAAGTTGAGCCCTCGGTATATTGGGCCTTTTGTGATACTTAAGAAAATTGGAGAGGTGGCTTTTGAACTTGCTTTGCCACCTAGTCTATCAGGTGTCTATCCAGTGTTCCATGTATCCATGCTCTGAAAGTATGTCGGGGATCCGTCTCATATTCTGGATTTCAGTAAAGTACAGCTTAACGGTAATTTGACTTATGATGTGGAGCCGGTGGCTATTTTAGATCGGCAGGTTCGAAAGCTGAAGTCAAAGAGCATAGCATCAGTGAAGGTGCAGTAGAGAGGCCAGCCATCCGGAGAAGCTACTTGGGAGATTAAGCAAGAGATGCAGAGCAAATATCCACACTTATTTGAGACTCCGGGTATTATTCTAAACCTGTTCGAGGACGAACTTTTGTTTAAGAGGGGGAGAATGTAACAATCCGGCCGGTTGTTTTGAGTATTATAACCTCGTTCCCCCATTTACTGCTCAATTTATGCTCTATAGCTATTTTATGACTTACCGAGTTAGTTGGTTCAGGTCCGGCAGGGATTCTGAGTGAAATGAGACACTTAGTCTCATAATTGAAAATTTAAGTTAGAAAAGTGGACCGGGTATGGACCTATGTGTAAACGACCTCGAATTTTAATTTTTATGATTCCAATAGCTCCGTATGATGATTTTGGACTTAGGAGCATGTCCGGAATATTATTTGGAGGTCCGTAGAGGAATTAGGCTTGAAATGCCGAAAGTTTAATTTTTGGAAAGTTTGACCGGGGGATTCATTTTTTGATATCGGGGTCGAAATTCAATTATGAAAATTGGAATACCTCTGTTATGTCATTTATGACTTGTGTGCAAAATTTGAGGTCAATCGGACGTGATTTGATAGGTTCCGGAGTTGTTTGTAGAAATTAGAAATTAGAAATTTCAAAGTTCATTAGACTTGAATTAGGGTTTAATTCACGGTTTTAGCGTTGTTTTAGGTGATTTGAGGGTTCGACTAAGTTCGTATGATATTTTAGGACTTGTTGTTATATTTGGTTGAGGTCCCGAGGGGCTCGGGTGAGTTTGGGATGGTTAACAGATCATTTGTGGTGTTGGTGAGATTGTTGATATCTGTTGCTTCCTTTTATCGGATTTTCTCTTTCGGGTTCGCGAGTGGGCCCTCACGTTCGCGAAGAGGAATTTCAGGTAGGCAGGATTTACTCTTTACATTCTCAAGGGGCTCTCACGTTCGCGAAGGGAACAATAGTGGGCATGGGTTTTTGCCTTCGTGTTCGCGAAGGGGAGCTCGCGTTCGCGAAGAAGGGCTCCGTAAAGCATCGCGTTCGCGAGCAGTGTCTCGCGTTTGCGAAAAGAAAATGTTGGGAAGCACATTTTGTGTTTCATGAACGCGAGGGTCCTGTCACGTTCGCGAAGAACAGAGGTCTGGACAGAGAGTTTAAGTTCTAAAAATGGGACTTCGTCCCATTTTCAATTTTTGACGGATTTGAGCTCGGGAAGAGGCAATTTTCGGGAGTTATTCAAGGAAAACAATGGAGTAAGTGTTCTTAACTCAATATTGGTTAAATTACCCGAATTCATGGTTGTTTTTATCATTTAATTGGCGAATTAAGTTGGAAAAGTTTGAAAACCCTCTTAGTTTAAATTGAAGATTTGGGGGTCGAGTTGGGGTCGGATTTTGATAAAATTGGTATGGTTCGACTCGTGGTTGAATGGGCTTTCGGATTTTGTAACTTTTATTGAGTTCTAAGATATGGGCCCCAAAGGCGATTTTTGAGCTAAAATTCGGATTTTTATGGAAAAATTAGCATTTTCTTATGAAGTTAATTCCAATAAATTTTATTGACTAAAACAAATTATTTGTGACTAGATTCGAGGCATTCGGAGGCTGATTTGCGAGGCAAAGGCATAGCAGAGTAAAGAATTTCATGCTCTTAGGTAAGTAACAGTTTTAAATCTGGTCCT
>AWOL01S0017212.1:94237-114174 GCA_000715115.1 Nicotiana otophora
TGTTGAAGAAATTTGACTATAAATCATGTTAGAAATCATGCTTAGGCTATGTGATAGTACTGTTGGGACCCACAGAGGGCACGTACTTATTGAATTAGTTGCTAATTTCTATCTTGTACTCAGTCATGATTTTACTTGCGTATTATACCTCAGTCTTTCTTGATATTTGTCGATGCATTATGTTATCTTTGTTTGGGCTGATCTTTGTGATTTCTGAGAGCCCGAGAGACTAGAAAGGTTGAGGACTGAGTAAGGCCGGGAGCCTGTCGGTGAGGTAAGGATATTAAGGCACGTGAGTTGTCCGCGCAGGATATTATAACACGTGAGTTGTTCGTGCAGCACGTGAGTTGTCCGTGCAGATTATGGCATTTGGGCTGTAGGAGCCCCTTCGGAGTCTGTACACCCCTAGTGAGCGCGGGTACCCATTGAATATGAGTGCTGAGGGCTGAGAGCCGAGTGAAGAGTTGAGTGACTGTTGCCCAAGAGGCTGTACTTGCTTTGCATTTGTTATTGCACTTGATTGCTATCTGTCATTGTTGTGAAATCTCTGAAAGATTTTATATCCGGATTACATGAAATTGAACTGTATAAAAATTGATCTGACTTAAATTGCCGAATTTGAAAGCATGTCTAATCTTTGCTGGAATTACTGAAAGTGAACTGTAACTGTGTAGCTCGTCATTATCTTTAGTTCCTTAGTTATTATTGTTACTTCCTGAGTTGGTTGTACTCGTACTACACCCTGCACTTCGTATGCAGATCCAGGTGTTTCCGGACATAGAGGGTGTTGATCATTTTGCCCAGTTGATTTTCAGGAGATTCAGAGGTAGCTGCCATGTTTCGCAGACCTTGTCTCTCTTTTTTCCTATCTTCTTGTTTACTGTATTTTGGTCTTAGACTATTATAGACCTTATGTTCCAGATTTGTATCCATATTAGATGCTCATGTACTCAGTGACACCAGGTTTTGGGGAGTGTTCGTGTCAGTATTTATGAGATTTTTTATTGTAATAAATTATTGTATTTTTAAACTTAATAGAAATTGTGGTTTATCGAGATTATTGGCTTGCCTAGTATCGAGATAGGCTCCATCACGACAGGTTGGAATTTTGAGTCGTGACACTACGGAGCCTCTAATAGATACATAAGACTATTATGATAATGTCGGCAACAAGGCCTCGGCTATACCTCAAATACACAAGGAGCAAAAGATACATGACCCCGAAATGAAGTGGGGCTCACCAAGTCAGCTGGAAAGAGAGTGTACCGCTATCACTGATCAATGTCTCATGTTGTGGAACCACCTGCATCCATTGAAGATGCAGTGCCCCCGGCAAAAAGGACGTTAGTACATATGGAATAGTACTAGTATGAATGACAAAACACCCTCTCAATAGAATGATAAATAATACAAGGAAGAACAATCATAATATCAGTGGAAGTCACAAACAATATCAAACCTCAAATTAGGATCAAGACAGTGTTCAAATTAATTTTCATATCTTAAGTTGGGAGATCTTTAATACCAATATGCTACCATTTACGATACCAATACCACCGTACTTTTAGTACAAAGTCCGATCACGACCCGATCGGCTAGGCCATCTCATTAGAGACTCAACCACAATCATAATTTCCAGCACAATCACCACCATGTGTGCGACATGGCATCCAATCACGACCCGATCAGCTAGGCCGTCTCATTCGAGACAACAACCTTTTTATACCAATCATCTCATTTCATACTTCTTTCACATCTTTTCATTTCATTGGCACTAGTGGCCACAATTATAAAATCATTCTTGGCACGTCGGCCGTATTTAGTATTCCATGCTCACCTTTTTCATTTTCAAACATCATCATTATCATCAACAACAAGGCATTACAAATCAATGTTTTTTGTACACATGTGAGCAATTAAGAGTCTTAGGCACATGGAGATTTGTTTCACAAAATTTGGCATAATAGCCTTCGTTTGAACTTGACTTGAAGTCGCAACATTATTAATGCACAACCCATACTTTGAACATATTCTCGATTGACAACATAACATGATAAAAGCATTTTGGGATACATATTGGATATATATCTTCCAACGCAAGCTTATTCGGAATAGCCACTTTCATAATGGACAATTTGGGACTTACATAATTTACATGAATACCGTGGGATTCAATTCTAGGAGAGGAGTTTAGCCAACATACCTCGATTTGAGCTTTTCTTAAATTACTACAACGTTTCTAAAATCTATTTTGAGTCATAACTAAATTGAACATATATTAGGAAGATATTTACGGTTTCAACTCATTTGAGCATTTTATCAAACACTAGGTATGCAAATTTGGCTACAAGGTTCTTTCATTCCTTCATACCATAACCCAATCTTTACTTATTTGAGCCCAACAATCTTTCCACAAACCTTATCGGTACATGCATGTATAAATAATACTCTTACACCCAAGAATCATACTCTTAATCCCCCATCTTTTACTCCAAACTCGAAATTGAAGAATTGGAGAAAGAAATTCTTACCTCTTTGAAGCCCTAGCAAAATCTTTGTGAAATATTCAAACCATGAACAAGAATTGATGGACAAATGACTAGGTCTTCACTTTCTCTCTCTAAGATGCTCTTACCTCTCTCTAAAATATCAGATGAAACCCTTCAAATGATCCCCAAAGTCTATTTATCAAAATTGGGCCGGGTTACAAAAATTAGAAAAAACAAACTGCCCCGACAAAGGTCTGCGGTCGCATATGCGACCGCATAATGCTTCTACGGTCTGCAGAATAGGCCGCATAATTGCCCTCCGGAACTGGGCAAACCTGACTCAGTCTGCGGTCATTATGCGGCCCGCAGACCTGTTCTACGGTCGCATAAGGCACCACTGAACTGGTATGTGGTCGCATAATGTGCCGCAAACCTGATCTCTGAACTTGCCTAACCTGCTTCACTCTACGGCCATTATGCGGTCCGCAGAGTGATTCTACGGTCGCATAGTGGGCCGCAGAAATGTATTTTTCTGTCCAAAATTGTTTTGTTACTCACCAGTGCATTGTTCAACCCAAAAAGTCTACTTCGGCACCACGAAACCTTAAATGCTTTTGCGAAATTTTACGGGGCCTTACATCTATAACTTCTCCACTACTTCTCATTCCAACTCTTTACTTTTACAACTTCCTCTTCTTCACCAACTTACCTTAGAATACTGCTTGAGAAATTCAGCTTTATCAATAAAAAATTTCTTTACAGATTTCTTACCACCATTTCTTCTTATACTGCTATCTCCGGAAACTCTGGACTTCTCTTCAGTGGGGGCCCAAAGAAAACCAAAACAAAGGAAGTCGAGGCTAAGTCTAAACCTCTTACCGTGAAATCCATCATACCTCTTAAACTCAGTATGATATCTGACTTTCAAACAAAAACCAGTTCCAAATTCTAAAAGTGACAGGTTTTGGCGTGTTCGTATATATCCTTCTTCCATTCGTCCTCCTAGCTTCCCTGTCGTGAAGGAGGGATGTAATTGAAGCAAAGTTGAAAGCTTCACCCCTACTGAGGTAGAAAGAGTTACCTACTCCAGGCCATGATTCATGTATATATACACATCTTTTAACTTTGGGCCCTTTCACTTTGAGAGCAAGTGAAGGAACTGACGCAATAATCTTAGAGTTTAGTCACCGGTACCAAGTCTGTTTCTCAGAAGTAGGCCATCTATGTGGCGTACGGTGGCTTGCCTCCGCCAATTGTGCTCTGAGCGGGAAACCCTAACTCTCATACATATGATGAAACTCTACTCCCCGAAGATTTTCCGTGGGAGTGTGATACATCTTAGAAAATACGATCATCATACTCTTCTTACCAGCGTTGATGATGATAATTATCGTGGATGGATGAAACGGTTCATTATCATCACTATCAGGAACGTCATCCTGACTACCACACTAGCTTTTCCCCGATCATGGAATCTTTTCTGTAAGTTTTCAGATATATGTTTCCTTTCCATGTAAAAATAAAACTTCTTTCATTGCTAACTTTTATTTCTTCATTCCAGCCATTCACTAGGAACCTCCACGGGTTCAAGATCTGGACCGATGGGTATAGAAAATTTTAGATATCACTACACCAAAATCCCGAAGGTGGAAGGAAATGGCTCCCAAATATGGGTGGAAAGCCAAAACCCATGGTAAACAAAATTCTTCCTCGCTTCTTTAAACCTTTCAATACATTCTACAAACGATTTAACTATCTTCTGGTGCCAAACATGACTTTCGAAGGGATCTATTGTTTGCCCTAACACTGAGGCTCTTGATGACCCGGTGGAAGCTGAACAAGTACTGCAGACCCTTAACCGGAGGACGGCTCGTGAATCTACTCGCGCCTCCGATAAGGGTGCCTCCTCCCGGAGTCCCCAGTCCAAAAATAAGAAACAAAAGAGGAAGAGCACTTCCTTGGCTAGGACTCAGGAGAAGAGAGTGAAATAAACATCAACCGGACCGGCCACAGTGGTCCTTGATGATGAAGAAGGGGATGATGATGGAGAGGTCCACCTTCAAATAAGGAAAATATCTTTATCATCTCAACCATACGCTCAGCTGGGAGAGCTTCATCTCCACCACCAGAAGAAGTTCAGGGACTCTAGGGGGAAATGGATCTGGTTGAAAATACCGATTTTTGCTTTCCGATCCATGTCAACGCCTCCGGTCAAAGGAGTTCGGTCCCTGACCTTCCTCTACTACAAACTTCTTAGCCAATAACAACTTCTTCTCCATCTACATCAACTACCTCTTCTCTACCGACCCCAGCTGAACAAGTAGGGAATTTTCCTTGTCCACGGTTGCACGACCACAAATATTTGGGAAACTATTACTCAGCACCCACTCTAGACTGTCATGGAAAATGAAGTGCCATTCTTTCAGTTTCAAAGGAGTGCCATATGATTTCCAAGCCGGTGGAGCTTACAAATTACCTAAAGACGTTGGCCTCATAGAAAGATTGGAGAAAGATAGACTCCCCTTCAGGGGAATGCCTAATAAATAACATCATGCACTGCTCGACACAGGTAGCAATCGAATTTCCTTCTATCTTCTTTTAATTTATTCTTTGCAGTAATAACTTAGGTTTTAACCTCTTTCAGGCCATCCTCCTTGCCTCTGAGGGATTGAAAAGGTTGATTCTGGACAAGCAAGAGCTTGCTTCATAACAAAATTAGCTTTTAGATGACCGGAATCAGCTTGCTGAGCGCCTCACGGTGCTGGAGGCAAACGTTTCTCAAACGGATGACCTTGAGGCTCAGTAGCAATAATTCGAGCAAGATCGAATGGTCCACAGCCAAGAAGCCGCTCAATTGCATGAAGACCTGAAGTATGCAAAGGCTAAGTGGGCCAAACTACATGATGCTATAACCGTCGCTACCGAGCGTGAGTCCGCCTTTACGGAAAAAGTCAATAATTTGGAGGGTAGCTTGCGCTCTATAACTGAGGATGACAAAGCTGCTAAGGAGAGGAAAGCCAAAATGGAAGAAAGACTCAAAAGAGTCATGGAGCATAATCGACTTCACTCAACCACCAACGCTGAGCTCGATTCCAAAATCAGCACAATGAAAGCTGAAAATTAAAAGCCTCAATCCAAGGTTATAAGATATGAGCAAAACTCTAAGATCAAGAAGATTCCCTCATCTTCAAGAAAACCTACGCTATATATCATATGTTGAGGAAGACTTTGGAGGAGGCCAAATAAGGCATTGCCAACATTGATGACTGCATTGCCAAGGCCTAGGAACTGGAGATAACCGCTCGTGAGAACCTCCCTGCTTGGCCCACTGCATCTGATTCTTCGAATACTAACTCTGGGTATTCGGGAACCGAAGGAGAAATCAAAGAAGATGAAGGTCTTGAACCGGAAGTGGAGCAACCTTCTCTCACTAGAGAAAATGAAGACTCTTCTCTTGCTTCGGGTTCTGGAAGCAACAACTGATGTATTTTCCTTTACTTTTTGTAATCATGCCAAAACTTTCTACTAAGTTTGACATTTTAATTAACAAAAGAAACTTTTTTGCTTTAGTATTGTGCAAAAAATGTTCTTTTTCATTCAATTGACAAAGCTTCGAGAATCTTTTCACATCCGATATCTTTTGATTTTGGTCATAGACACTTTCAGAATCTACCCTTTGCTATGAGGGTTTCATAAGAGAGGGGCCTTATGTTTACGGTGCTCTTGAAGAGGACGTCGCATGTTCATTCTGGCATAAGAATTTGAAGTTCTTGCTAACTCTCAAATAATGAAATAAATTAACTTATTATTCGGACAAGAAATATTAAAAACTAAAGGACATTGATTTATCCCTTCTATCTTTAAAAGTACATTCACATAAACATTCATTTGCTTAAGTAAGTAAAGCTACCAATACATGTGACTAACTTGTCCAACTTATTTCTACGAGACTGATCATGCAGTCCCCAGTCTTGATAAGGCATTGAGCCCGATTCTTACAGTCCCCGGTCTTCGTAACACTTTTAGTTTCTTGTCATGATTATCCCCCCAGTGTTCGAATGCTAAGTATGAGAATTCTAACACCTAAAGTCTTGTATTCACTGATGATTCTTCCTTCGTAATGTGCTTTTGCGTTGCTTTCTCATTAATAGAAACAACTTATGGATAGGTAAATAATCTATTTCCAGAGGTCGATGGAAACAATGAGAGTCTTTGGGAGATGAGACATATTATTGAGCTAAAGATTATTTAACCATCCATAGGCTGATTGCCACACGAGTTGATCCACACAGAGTCATCTATGCTCACCAGCTTGCCGATGATCCTTCCATTGTATTATGCTTTACATCGCTGCCTCGTTAAAAACCTTGTCAGAAAAACCCAATTGCGACAAAAACTGGTGGAAAGGAAAAAGAATACAGCACATACTTTTAGTATCAGCAAGGATCTTCAACAATAATACCTTTTAAGGTGAGTCACATTCCAATTGTTTGGCAATTTAACTCCATCTCGATTTTTTAATTCGTACTAACCTTTATCGGTTATAGTTGAAATCCGGTAAGGTCCTTCCCATATCGATCCCAGCTTCTCGGTATTAACTTCCTAAGTGCTTTGAGTGACTTTTCTTAGAACCAAATCTCCAAATTTAAAATAACAGAGATTTGCTATGCGGTTGTAATATCTTTCCGCCCTTTACTTTTGAGCCACCATCCTCACATACGCCAGATCCCCGTGTTCTTCAAGCAAATCTTATTTAACCACAATGCTTTATTTTTTGCTTAGGAAAACCTTAAGGTCGGTTCCCCCACTTCCACCAGTATTAAAGGTTCTGAACCATATACAAGTGAAAAGGGTCTTTCACCCATGCTCAACTTCGCTGTATTCCGGTACACCCATAACACACCCGGTAGCTCATCTTCCATTTGTCTTTAGCTTCATCTAACTTTTTTTCAGGTTTTGAATAATTACCGTGTTGGTCGACTCCACCTATCCATTAGCACTCGGGTGGTATGGTGAAGATGTAATTCTTTTGATCTTCAATCCCTCCAAAAACTTTGTGATTTTGGAACCTATGAACTGTGGCCCGTTGTCACGAGCAATTGCCTTTGGTATTCTGAAACGGAAGACGATGTGTTCCCATATAAAATCGATCACTTCTTGTTCTCTGATCTTCTGGTAAGCACCTGCTTCAACCCATTTCGTAAAATAATCAGTTAAAACTAAAAAAATATTTTACCTTGCCAGGTCCCTGCGGTAAGGGACCGACTATGTCCATTACCCATGTCATGAATGGCCATGCAGATACCACCAAATGAAAAAGTTCTTCCGGTTGATGCACTAACTGTGCATGGCGTTGGCATTTATCACACTTTTGTACAAATCTCTTCTCATCTTGCTCCATTCGGGGCCAATAGTAACGACCTAATGGACCTTGGAACGACCTCCTATATCGAGACCCATAGACATCGAGCTAATGGACCTTGGAACGACCTCCTATATAATTGTCAGTAACGAGCTGCCTTGGTCCGTAGTGCCCGGGATGATTTTGGGTATTCAAGCAATTTTCCATGTCTTAGATATTCAATGAACTCATTACTTTAGTCCCAAATTAAGTTGGTTGAATTGACTTCACAGTAGCCATCCACGTCCAATATCGAATGCAGCAATTGAATGACCATACTGAAATCATACCCTTTCATCTCTGTGAATGAACCCATATTAGCCAATGCGTCTGCCTCCACATTGTTTTCCATTAGAATGTAGATGATTGACCACTCTTTGAACCGTGCGAGTAATGCTTGAACCTTGTTCAAGTACTGTTGCTTGCGCTCCTCCTTGGTGTCAAAAATTCCATACACTTGGTTTACCACCAGCTGGGAGTCGCATTTTATCTCGGTGACTTCGGAACCTGGTCACCGAGCTAGTTCAAGTCTTGCAATCAAAGCCTCATACTCGGATTCATTGTTAGTTAATGGTACATTTCTAATGGCCTACCTTAGAGTTTTCCCCGAAGGAGTGATAAAAACTACCCCGAGACCATACCCTATTATATTGGAGGCTCCATTCGTGAACAAGGTCCAAACTCCCCATACCACTCCCAATACCAAAACTGCTTCTTTAGCAGCTAAAAGAATTAAACTCGAACTGAAATCAGCCACGAAGTTGGCCAAAACTTGTGACTTAATTGCAGTCCTGGGCTTGTATCCAATATTAAATTCGCTAACTTCGACTGCCCACTTAGCCAAACAACCTGATAACTCAGGCTTGAGAAGGAAATTCCTTAAGATAAAGGTTGTCACAACAACTATTGGATGACATTGAAAATAAGGCCTAAGCTTTTGAGAGGAAACTACGAGAGCTAAGGTTCAAGGTGAGGATAGCGTGTCTTCGCTCCTAGTAATATTTTACTAACGTAATAAATGGCAAATTGTGTACCTTCTTCTTCCCGGACCAAGACGACACTTACCGCTACTTTCGACACCGGTAGATAAATCACCAGTTGCTCCCCTTCTCCCGGTTTCAACAGCAATGGGGGGGGGGTAGACATGTACCTTTTTAGGTTTTTCAGGGCCTGTTGGCATTCTGGAGTCTATACGAAGACATTCTTCTATTTCAAAAGCGAAAAGAAGTGATGGCACGTTTCTGAAGACCTCAAGATGAACTTGCTTAGAGCCTCCAACCTACTGGTCAACCTCTGTACTTCTTTCACGCTTGTCAGCTGGTCCGATATATCCTTGGTGGCCTTGATTTTATCGGAGTTTACCTCTCTTACTCTTTGAGAGACTAAAATCCCAGGAACTTACCGGAACCCACTCCGAAGGCACACTTCTCCAGGTTAGCTTTATGTTGTACTTTCTCAGAATGTCAAACATCTCTTGGAGATATTCTAGATGATCTCCCGCATTAAGAGATTAACTATTATGTAGTCAATATAAACTTCTATCATCTTACCTATCTATTTTTCAAACATCTTATTAACGAGCCTCTGATAAGTGGCTCCGGCATTTTTAAGTCCAAAAGGCATCACATTATAGCAATATGTGCCAAAGTTTGTGATGAAAGAAGTTTTTTCTTGATCTTTCGGATTTATCCTAATTTGATTATACCCGGAATAAGAATCAAGGTGATGTCGTCTTCTGAAACTTCTTAGATTCTCTTGCCATGAGTCACTGATATCTTCATCTTCTTTGCTGCCCTAAATGTTACTCCATTGATGTTGTCCCCTCTGAAGATCATGTTGATTGTCATCCGAGGTGACCTTGCTTCCGGCTTTGATGGCTTCGCATTGTCATGATTTCTAACATAGTTATTCTTGGCTTGGTCACTTAAATATTCTCTGAGGTGACCGTCAAAAACTTCGCCACCTCTTCACAAAGATGTCCGTAGTCCCCAGTCCTATGGTTGTGAGTCCCGTGGAATTCTCACTATAGATTAGGATCTTTTTGGCTGTGATCCGATCAGATTGGTTTCGGGAACCGAGCTTCTTTAATATTCCTCATTGACGACACTAATTCTACTAGGCCGATATTAAAGTTGTAATCGTATAACCTGGAGACGTTGAATCTCGGGACCCCGTTGCATCTTTCCCCTACAATGATCTGCTACTCTGACTCTGATCTGTCCTTCTATCGGAAATGAACCTATCTGATGACTATAAACCCTTATTACCATGCCCATCGGCTCTCTCATTAGGTTGAAAATGACTTCTAGAAGGTCTCCAATCTTCATCAAAATCACTTTTGAATATATCCTGATTCCGATCACGATTACGTCCTTTGGAGGACGTGGAGGAACCAAGTTGATCATCTTCTATTCTTATTTTTGACTTGTAACGGTTGTGAACATTTGCCCATGTGGTTTCTTGAAACTCGAGCAGTCTCTTCTTCAATTTCTGAGAGGCATCGGAATTCGGCGAATTGAGACCCTTTGTAAATGCCTCCGCTGCCCACTCATCCGGGATTGCTGGTAACAACATCCTTTCTTTCTTGAATTAGATCACGAATTCTCGCAACAACTCAGATTGTCCTTGCGAAATTCTGAATATATTCGCATTTCTAGCCAGGACCTTTCTTGCTCCAGGATGATCTTTGATGAAAAATTTGCAAGCATTTCAAAAAACAATCAATAGAATGCTTAGGTAAGAGGGAATACCAAGTTAAGGCACCATTCTTAAGGGTTTCTCCAAAGTTCTTTAAAACAATCAATTCAATCTAATGCAGGGCCATGTCGTTTTCCTTTACTGCCGTAGTGTAGGTCGTGATGTGCTCCTGTGGATCCGAAGTCTCATCATACTTTGGAATATCCGGAAACCTCTTTAGGATCAACTCCGTTACCGTACTTGGTTTAAACGGCAGCTGCATATACTTCTTTGAATTTGGACCCTTTAACACCGGCGACACACTTGGGATCTGATCCATCCGAGCATGAAACTCCTTCGTGTTCTGATCAATTTGTTCATTCATTTCTCTCATGGATCGCATGAGCTTGGTTTTTAAAGGGTCATTTAAGTTGTTGCTCCCAGATCCACTACCAGTCCCTCTGCTCTCATCGAAGCCAACCTCATCCCTTGTAGTGTTGTTATCTGTTCTTTAAGTCGTTTGATTTGCGGGAGTGATGGGAAGAACCGGAGCCCTTCTATTAGCATTATTAGAGGCACCCGATAGCGCCTGCTTCAATTCCATCATCACACGATCTTGCCTTGAGAGGTGATCCATAATCGCCTTTTGTTGTTCTCTCAAGATTTTGATTGTTTCAATAACGTGCTCATCCTCCCCATCATCTAGAGTTGGGCCCCTCACACGTCTAGGATACTGGCCTTCGTGCATTGGGGTTGCCTCATCTCCTTAGTTATGAGTTTTGCTAGCTGAATCATCATGCTGGAACTTATCTTCTCGCTCATTGTGTGCTCCAACATTGTAGACATCATTAGCATCCATATCTAATATTTCTTTTACTAAAGAAACAATCAAAACTTGTTAGTAACAAACGAATGGATCAAAGCAATTATACAACTGTTTATGCCGCACGGTGGAACGAAACTATTTAGCCGTAAAATAGTACAGTTAAATTTATAGCGTGGTTTATAGACAAGTGAATCGATTTGACCCAAAAATAGTAAATAAATAAGAACAAAAATAAGATTATCCAATGAATTTAAAGAAGATTACAAGCTTGACTAAGAACTTAGAATTTCCGATGGAAATAGTGAGAGCAATGTTCGTGAACTAAGACTGAGCGTGATATGAAAGTTGATTATGGCTTTTTTGTATGCAGAGTATTTCGTGTCTACGATGGATGCTATTCCTCCTATTTATTTCTCTATTCAGGGAGACAAGATCCCCCAAATCAAGCTCCTCTTGAATGAGAATAAAACTGACATTAATGGATGTATAACAGTTGGCTATAAATGCAGATATTCACTGTAACGACTGCCCATTTAATGCTACCCGATAACAATGCTTTGAATATTTGTTATCGGCTACTCTGACTTCGGGATTCGTTCAGCAATGATTGTATACTTACATCCAGTCTCAACTGTTTGCTGACTTACGTCCCCCTGTCTTTAATTCCACTTATCATTCTGTCATTCGCCCAACTGTCCCAATTTTACCCCATACAGGTTGAGGAAGAACAAATTGAAAACCAATGGATCAACAATTTCAAGTAGGAAATAATGGCATTAGATTAAGCAATAATATAATAGTGAGATGTAAAATTAAAGAGGCTCCACGAGATTGTCGTTGGATGTTTCTCCGGTGAAGTTTCTATTTGGATTCCTCTTTGCTTCCATAATACTATGGAGTATTTTGTGTAACTCAATCCAAGTCAAGTACTACTCGGTATCAGCTTATTGGTGTTATGTACAACATGATCTACTGATGACGAAATATAAGGTTGATTATATATAGCAGAGTGTGAACTCGAACTCCTAAAATGATTCTTGGAGTTTGAACTAATAAAAATTCAAGCTCTATGAATTATTTCTATGTTTGAACTTTAAAAGTTTTAAACTCCAATACACTGTATTAGAGTTTTACCTAGAGAAAATTTTTAAACTCCAGTAAAATCTTCAAAATCTATTACTTAAACCTGGAGTTCTTTTGAGGTTTAGGTAGGGTATTGTTGTCTAATATTTTTTTGCGAGAAAAAAGTGGCTTAATGCTAATAGATTTTTAAATACTGGATAAACATTAATAACAGGGTCTAAGAGTGGCTAATTTCTAATTTTTTCTCCTTTCTAACCTATATCACTTTGAACCATAATTAGAAGAGAATAGCATGGATGGCCATTTTTCGGTCGATTATTAGAGTTTATTCAGCTTTTAAATTATATTAACAGAGTAGCTACTCTTTTATTTGGAAATGCAAGTATGAACAAAAATACCTCTACCTAAAATAAGAAAGAACTCTAGGAACGATTGCTAGGGTTTGAAAATTTATAGTTCAAAACTCTAGGAATTATTCCTTTATTTGAAGTATAAAATGGAACTCCAAAAAAATTTCAATGATTCTAAGTGTTATTACTTTGAACTCTAGGAACTTTCCTATTCAAACTCTAGGACTCCATTCCCTCCTACTAACCCTATTGATGATGTCTGCATGATCACCCAGAACTGTGCACTTATTCCATGGATTTGTTGGAATGTAGTGCTACTCAAAAACGTTCTTATTCGTTGAAATTTCTTTATCATTGATTTACAAAATATTGGTAATCCATTGTGGTAGTTTGTTTGAAGGTATCCGACAATTCAGTTTGTTGAGGCTTGGTGCCTTTTTATTTTCTAAATAAAATCTCTTTTGTAGTTTATTTCCTTGGTTTCCCTGAGCTCTAGTATGAATGAATATTACTTTAGTATTTAACGAAAAATAGGTGAAGTATTCGGATCCATCCAAGCCACTAGCCTTGAACTTGCTTTGAGTGATTGAGCCAACATGGTTCAGATCAATGGATGCAGCAATGGTAGCGTCCTTGCATGAAACATCATCGCGCTTTCGGAAGGTCATTACAACAGTAGATATGATGTTTGTAGTTTTCAACTTGCAAGAGGAAGAGATAAATGGCAGAACTAGAATCAATGGGCGTGCCAAACTTTATTCGCAATAAATTTTAATAATAAGGAAGTTTATCTGCAATAAAAATATAAAGAAAAAGTGATTTTATTGATTAATATTTATGAGTACGGTTCTAAGTATTCCCTTGATTCTCCTCTCCAAAATTTTCTATAATTCGAAGGCTCGAGAAACATCATTCTCTAATAAAAAAGAATGTTGGGTAACACTTTGTCGTTTCATGTCGATCTCATAGAAGAACTCTGTTTGCCACTCCATTCTTGTTGAAGAACTAGGCGGTTGATGATTGATCTCTCTGTTTGCGGATGCCTTCACCAACTGCAAAATACTCTTCTCCAACTCTAAACCCCTAGAGAGTGTAAACCCTCTATTTATAGTTGTACAGGGTAGACACTCTAGTTGCATATGAATTTTCTTTCTTGATTTTGATTGGCTCAAACAAATCATTGAACTTACCACACAACCTATGTGATAAGGTTGCATGTGATTGGCCAAGACATATCATTTTAGACACTTGGTGACCTTTGATTGGTCATTTTTTGACTGGCATTACCACAATATTTTAACGCCTGGTATCATCTTGTTGGCCTTGAATTTGACTTGACATGCCATGTCACTTGACACATAGTATGAGTATAGGCCTTAAGATGAAAAGGACCTTGCGCTTGAAAATAATTTATGTAATTTGTAAAATCCAAAGTAATTTTTCAAACCCAAATAAATTTTAGATTTAGAGCCTATTTGGAAAGCCATATGGGAATTGGCTTTGGGTGTAATTACACAATTTGGCATGTTTGTCGGACCAAATAATTAATTTGTCAGCATGGAATTGGGTATAATTGAAGAGGTGTAATTACACTCTCCAATTCTTAAGGAGAATGTGAGAATTGATGGTAATTACACTGTGTAATTACAAGGTAATTACTTTTTAATTTCTTTCTTTTTTTATTTTAATTTATTTTCTTTATAAATTTTATTTCCATTATTTTAATTCTTTTTATTTTTAATTTTTAATTTTTATATTTTTACTTTTTAATTTTTTTTATATTTTAAAATATATTTTCTTTATACATTATTTATCTTTTATTCTCTCACTTTAATTTTTGTGAATCCATGTAATTGCTCGTATATTTTATTTTTAATTTGTTATATTTTCTTCATTTAGCGTAACTGTGTTATTGTTCTAGTTTTTGAAACTACACCTCCTTATATTATAAATAATGAGTCATTAACAAACTTGTCATATAATAGATGATGCCATTAAAGTAGAATTTCGTTGTTGAATGAGGCTATAAAACTTATTATGTTTACTAATCTTAAGTTGTATTGGAACTTATTTTTATTATGTTGGAATTTGACATATATTAAACTATTTTTTTCTTGGATTTTGAAATTGCGTTATATTAAGGTTCCAATTTACTCGTTTTAGTAGTATTGGCTTGTTATTTCACATTGCATGTTGTTCATTTTTAGTTAGAATTAATAGATTAGTTTTGTCAAATATTTGAATGTTATGACATTATATTTATAAAAATTAATTTATTGTATTAAACATGCATTCCATGATATTCTTACAAGACATAAATTTTTAGTTTTTATAATTAATTAAACTAAATATTATTAATTTGGAAAATATATATCAATTATTTTTACAATATTAGTTAAAAACATATGATTACTAAATTAATGTATATTCAAGAAAAAATATGCATCTTAAATACCAAATCTAATATCATTTGTACTTAAAAAAATTTATGTATAGGCATATATTTATTATACTAGTATCTATGAATATGCGTTGCATGTTAATAATGACATGTGATGTGAATTAGCCATGTATTTATTCTTTTTAATAATTTCAAAGTAGTTGACTTTTATATTAAGTAAATGAGAAGTGAAAAATTTAATAAAATAAAGCGTAAACTAATAAAAGAGCAAATACGGTGAAATAAATACTCAACAGCCATAAAGTGTCTATGTCACGACCCAAAACTAACCCCTGTCGTGATGGCGCCTATCGTGAAACTAGGCAAGCCGGCTCATTTCCAAAACAAACCGATATTTTTATTTTAAAGATAATTTCAAAGTTATTTAACATAAAAACCTTCGTAAAGGAGTTCCAATCAAAATAAAAGTGCGGAAGGAAAAGCCCGACATCGGGGTGTCACTAGTCATGAGTATCTACTACAATCTATCTAATAATATCAAGCTAACTCAGCCTGAAAAATAGCTAAATACAACCAGAGGAAGATAAGAGGGAGAAGAGCAGGGGCTGCGATCGCCAAACAGCTACCTTGCTATCTCCAAGAAAATCTGCAACCAGAACACTCAATAACCGCTACCGTGACCAGCTACACCTGAATCTGCACACAAGGTGCAGGGAGTAACGTGAGTACGCCAACTCAGTAAGTAACAACAATAAATAAAGACTGAGCAGTAGTGAGGAGAAATAAAGCATATAACGTTCATATTAGGAAATCTCAGTAAAATACCACATGCTTTTTAAAAATCAGGATTTGAATCAAATTATCTAGTTTAAATCCAGTTCCAGTAAAAATTATTTAAAGACATTTTTCCAACAGTTTTTTTTTCAAACAAAGTCTCAATGCAAGGTGAGCAAAAATGATGAAATCATAACAGCCCCTCGGGCAAAACATCACTCATATACAGCCCCTCGGGTAAATCTCACAATCACTCGTGCCACTCGGGCATACCTCACAATCGCTCATGCCTCCTAGTCACTCAGCACTCGGCACTCGCACTCAGTAGGTACCTGCGCTCACTGGGGGTGTATACAGACTCCGGAGGGGCTCCTGCAGCCCAAGCGCTATAATCTGCACGGACAACTCACGTGCAATAATAATAAAGTATGCTGCAGGCGGGCAGTCTCGATCCACACTCATCCTCACCAATCAGGCCCTCGGCCTCACTCAGTCATAAGTATGCTGCAGGCGGGCAGTCCCGATCCATACTCATCCTCACCAATCAGGCCCTCGGCCTCACTCAGTCATAAATATCTCAAGCCACTCGTGCATTTCAGTAAAACAGGGCATTCGGCCCAAAACATTTATATGCATCAAAATAGAGTCATAAAAACTGAGTTATGCGGTAAACAAGTATAAACATGACTGAGCATAGATTTTCAATCGAAAACAATGAGAGGATGGGAAAAAATAGCCCCTAAGGGTCCAAACAGCATTGGCGCAAGGCCCAAACATGGCATTCAGCCCAATTTATAGAAATTCTTTCTAAAACATATAAGTATCAAATGGTTGCAACAAAGTATGCAACTTTACAGTTGCTACGAGACGGACCAAGTCACAAATCTCCAACAGTGTACGCTCACACGCCCGTCACCTAGCATGTGTGTCGCTTCAAAATAGTAGAATGATACGAAATTCGGGGTCTCATACACTCAGGACTAGATTTACAATCATTACTTACCTCAAACCGATCAAATCTCTACCCCGCAATGCTCTTGCCTCTGGACTCGGCCTCCAAATTCTACAAATCTATTCACAATCAGTATAATACCATCAATATACGCTAATGGAATGAATTCCACAAGAAAAGCTTCAAACTTAGACCAAAATCCGAAATTGGCTCAAAAATTGCCTGTGGGGCCCACATCTCGGAACCCGACAAAAGTTACAAAATTCGAAAGCCCATTCAACCACGAGTCTACCCATATCAATTTTACCAAAATCCGACCTTAACTCGACCCTCAAATCTACAAATCTTATTTCTATATTTCTAAGTTCCAATCTCCGATTTACACCTCAAAATCATATAATCTAGTCAGATTATTCGATGATAATTCAATATTATGGAGTAGAAATGATCACAAGGGATTACCTCAAGTTTTTCTTGAAAATATATCAAAAATATTGCCTCTCCTCAAGCTCCAATTTGTCAAAAATGGCAAATGGGACGAAGTCCCTGTTTTTACAATTCTGCCCAGAAAACCTCGGTTCTGCCTCAATCTTGGCCTTCGATCGAGGTCATCGATCCTGGCCCTCGATCATGGTTCTCGATCCTAGGCCTTTGATCATGTCTTCGACCCGGCCTTTGACCGTGACCATCGACCCTGGGCTCGATCATGGCTTCGATCGTGGCCCTCGACTCTAGGCTCGATCTGGGCTCAATTTCTGGGAGATTTCTGGGCTCGAATCTGATGAAGAAATTTCCAACAGAAGGAAATTGCAGCAGTTGTTGTAGTTTAATTTTTGATCCGTCAACCATCTGAAACTCACCCGAGGCCCTCGAGACCTCAACCAAATATATCAACAAGTCCTAAAACATCATACGAACTTAGTCGAATCCTCAAATCACCTCAAACAACGCTAAAACCATGAATTACGCCCTAATTCAAGCCTAATGAACTTTGAAATTTCTAATTTCTACAAACAACTCCGGAACCTATCAAATCACGTCCGATTGACCTCAATGTTTGTACACAAGTCCTAAATGACATAACAGAGGTATTCCAATTTTCAGAATCGGATTCCGACCGCGATATCAAAAAGTCAACCCCCCGGTCAAACTTCTCAAAAATAAAACTTTCGGCATTTCAAGCCTAATTCCTCTACGGACTTCCAAATAATATTCCGGACATGCTCCTTAGCCCAAAATCACCATACGGAGCTATTGGAATCATCAAAATTCAAATCTGAGGTCATTTACACATAGGTCCATATCCAGTCCACTTTTCCAACTTAAATCTTTTAATTATGAGACTAAGTGTCTCATTTCACTCCGAGTTCCTTCCGGACCCGAACCAACTAACCCGATATAACATAATATAGCTGAATAATACAAAACGAAGTAGAAATGGGGAAAACGGGGTTATAACTCTTGAAACGACCGGTCGGGTTGTTACAGTCTACTAGCATATTTCCATGACCCGGTGTCACAAGTGTATGAGCAACTAGTAGAATATACAAACCACATATGCTACTGTCTCAAGTAAGATAGACAAAAGTAAATACAAAAGAGAGACTGCGGGTTTCGCAGAACAGACTCAGAGAGAAGCTCACTACTATGCCTTAGGGTATCAGGGGTGCGCGCTTGAATGAATGCAGATGCACCTGCCTCAGATCCTGCACGGTTAGTTTAGAAGTATAGCCTGGGTACATAAACAATATGTAACCAATAAGTATCAAGTCTAACCTTGAAGAAGTAGTGACGAGGGGTCTATATCGACACTTACTACATGCCAATAATAAAAATACAACAATTCTAATTAGGCATGGAATACATGAATAATAATAATAACACAATAACCAACAGTGAATAAATGGTTTTTTAACGGATAGTCAATTTAAATCTCCAATTTACATAGACTAACTTCAACAATTTCAGGCCATTAAATAAATTTTAATCTCTCAAGTCATAAAAATAATATCAAGTGTATTCGGGCTCCAAGCATTAACACGCACGATTTATGCCAGAGTCATACGGCCTGATCCAGAATAATATGTACATTGTCGAGGGTCGAATGACACAAACCATAGATGCATCTATTATACTGCCGAGGTGAACGACCCACTCTTATAAGAGTAGTGTTATCGTACTGTCGAGGCGAACGACCCGATCCCATAAGACTAGAGAAGTTTACCTCGTTCGCGGAAGTACTTGCGACGCGAGAGGGCATGGATTTCATAGAGTTATTAAGTATTCCTCAATTCTTCCAAAAACAAAAGAAATCTAAGTCGAAATTTTAACTTTAAAATACCTAGTCTCAGCTCGATTCAAGACAATTAATATGCATAATAAACGTACAATTAAAAGCATGATGTAGATCTAAGTCTACCCGGACACCTCATGGAATATAGCTACGCGCGGACTCTCGTTACCTAGTGCGTACGTAGCTCCCCACACAAGTAATACACAATAAGCTATTCCTAAGGGGATGAGTTCCCTCTTACAAGGTTAGGCAAGAGACTTACCTCATTCTCAAGCTCACTTCTGGTCCCCAAATCCGCTCTAAAGCCTCAACTTGGTGCCAAACAACCCGAAACTAGCCAAATATTATATAAATTAATCAATATACACTCACAAGTTCATAATTTAGCTAATAGAGAAATTGCCCCAACCCAAATTATAAGTTTCCTAAAATTTACCCTCGGGCCCACGTGAACGGATTCCAAAAATTTTCCAAGATAAATATTACCCATAACCTTACGAACTAAGATATAAAATTTCTATCCAATTCCATAATCATTTTCATGGTTAAATCCCATTTTATCAAAACCTAGGTTTTTCAACAATCTCCTAAAATTTCCACTTTTTACATATTAAAATCTACCCATAATCTTTTTATTAAACTTATATTGGGTAGGACTTACTAACCTTCAATAGCTAGGTGACCCCCCCCCC